>JAMRYI010000341.1:0-166300 GCA_029231635.1 Ditylenchus weischeri
TTCTAGCTGAAAATGCTGTTTTTTATTATGGTATTAGGTATTAGAGAAAAGTAGACTTGCTGTGGAAAAACATCTTTCTGACGCCACACTTGAGAGCGAAATGGACAAATATTTTGCGAGCCGGAACATCCAGGATAGAAAGCGTGCTGCATTCTTTGTCCGAAATTGTACACTTCGGCGTGACCTGATTATCTGGTTTTGGCAACGACAGTCTTTTTCACATAAATATCGTAATTTCTTCCTATAATAATCATATACACAAGTCATAAATACTAAGCGTACCTTCAAAGGACAATCTCCTTCCGAGACTGTCTGCACATATTCTTCGTCTTCTTCCTCCCACAATCCACTACTTGACTGAGTAATATTGACTTCATGATTCATTGCTGCATGCAGTGCAGGGAATTTTCAATTTTCTCGTCCTCGTCCTCGTACTTCGTACCGAAAATTTTCGGGCCTCGTACTTCGTACTCGTCCTCATACCGACTTTTTGAAATCGCTCGTACTCGTCTTCGTCCTCGTAGTACGAGCCTGAAATTGGCTCGTACTCGTCTTCGTCCTCGTCTTTTTGGAAATTGGAACTTTTGATTAGAAATTGTTAAAATAATAGGAATTTTTGTAAAAATAAACAATTTTGGTAAAAAAAGATTTAAATGAAGAAAATTATAGCTAGGACGAGTCGTCTTTACCCTTCGTCTTCCGTCCTCGTCCTGCCCCTTCGTCGTCCTCGTCCTCATTACTTGTATTTTGGAGCCTCGTACTTTGTACTCGTCCTCGTACCGACTTTTTCAAATCGCTGTACTCGTCTCGTTCTCGTAGTACGAGGACGAGGACGAGTGGAGACGAAAGGACAGAGCAGGACAGTTCCCTGCACTGGCTGCATGGTGCGTCCGGTCTTTTGCGAGGTTTTTGATCAGTTCTTCTTTGACAAACTCCCACCTGTGCTTTGTCATGACAGATGTTCTGTAATGCAAATAAAATAAAAAAGCAAAACAAAGGCAAAATGTAACCAAAAAATTACTTGTAGCAAAATCTGGGATCAAAGAAGGCTGCATAACCGACTTCAGACTGATTGAGTATCTCCCCAGTTCGAACACCGAGGCTGTCATTTAAATTGACCGCGAATTCACCGTAATAATTCTCCATATGCTCGGATAGCTCGTACGAAAAACGGATAGCAGGACAGTGGAGCATTATGATAAGACCCCTAAATTAATTATTGCTCTCAAATTTTCACAGTCATCCATGAAATATCAACAAACCATTTTTGTGCAATCATTAAATGGTTGAAGAACTTGAATTACATCCCAATTTAATCAAAGTCGCTGCTGACAGATTTTTTGTGCTTAGAGTTTTGCATGCAGGATACGTTCAGCATATTTAAGAAGATTCAGCTTGTGGTGAAGGACAGAACCAAGCATTTCCAAGATCGAATTCCACCTTGTCTTGAATTTGCTAAAATATGCGCATTAACACTACGAGCAAAAAATGATCTATGTAAATACCAGCTTAAGCGTGGTTGATTCATCGCCTTGCAACTCACGGAATGCTGCCAATGACGTTGGCGTGCGTGAAAGCCGATTCCAATCTTGCTGGCTTGTCCTGCCGCTGCAACAATCGATGTCTTGTTGATTCCATCCCAAACGACCAGATGTAGCATGCGACAGAAGCGTAAAAACTAAAATATTTAATTGCAAATTAACAAAATGTACAATATTCAAATGTTTTGCCTCTGAATGTTTGCTTTAGAGCAACCACCACCTTTGGAACCGGCCAAGTTTGGAGCTCCATCACGAGTCGCTGCCACTATGTTGACTTTACCTATCTTGAGGTCTGTCAGGATGGAATTGATCTTGTTTGCAATGTTGTCGCCAGTGTGTTTCTCCAGAAAAGATTCGACTGCGAGAACTTTTGGCCGGAATTCAAACGTGTTAGTGAGGAAAGCGCCAGTTATGCTGAATGTATAAGTAAAAACAAAGCAATCGGTAATTTTTTATATTTTATTACCACAGAAGGGAATGTTCTTTATGTGAGAATTCATCAAGCGTAAGAGAGATATGCTGGTCTGGCAACCAGACAGTTGCTTTGTCTGGTTGCCGCTGGTCTATGACAAAAAGTCACAAGCTTTCAATGCATTGCCTTGCCTTTGACGGAATCTCTGCACTTATGTCGCCGAGAAGGAGCCTATATTGATGATAAAAAAGTTATAGAAGCAGTTAGCCATAACAAACTCACCTTGGCCAATCCATAGTTGTTATTTATCAAGAGACGAAGAAAAGGCGACTCTGCAATTGAGAACGGAAGATTCGAGTCGGTGATAAAGTCGGTAACATCACTCAGAAGATCTTGGCTGCGCTGTTTCGAATACCCAGGACTGAGAAAGATGAAAATTAATAGTCACACACCGTTAGTATCCCTAACCTTAATAGAGTAGCTACCGATTCTGTTTTGGCCTTCTTCGGTGCACTCGGACCAGAATATTTGTCTTTCATGGCTTCTATGTGCTTTACCGACTTCAAGTGATTAGCGCAAGTTGTTGTAGTTCCGCTCTTTCCTAGGCTGACTTCATCTCCACATTCACATACTGCCTTGTTACCAGCCTTGTTAAAGTGCTTCCAAACGTCGCTTGGCATTTCGCTAAAATAAAGAGATCAGACACGTAGATTTTCATGGGATAAAGTTTCTTTAAAAAATATTGCATAAGTAGAACAGTACAATAAAGGAAATTTCTTTTAGGTCTTGCTTCAAGTACTCAAAACTTTAGAGTATCAAACAAGCAGTCGAAAATTTCGAATTTCGAGTCGAGTACTCAAAAATTTCGAGTTTCGAGTCGAGTGCTCAAAAATTTTGAGTTTTGAGTCGAGTACTCGAAAATTTCGAGTTTCGAATATCGAGTCGAGTACTCGAAAATTCCGAGTACTCGCCTACCCTAGAAATAAATCAAAGAAACAAATTGTCTGTAGTTTCGTTTGAAGACAAAATCTTTTGACATGTGTCGATCAATTCGGTTGTCGACCAATTCGGTGTCGACCAATTCGGTGTCGACCAATTCGGTGTCGACCAATTCAGTGTAGACCAATTCGGTGTCGACCAATTCGGTGTCGATCAATTCAGTGTAGACCAATTTGGTGCCGCCCCATAAAGTCTTTGCCATAAATTGTGCGCATTTTCACTTGCAAAAGTCACTTGCATAGGGGTCATACCTGTTGCTCGACATACAGAATTATTAATAGCACGCTCAAATTTTGGTATGACATTAACCCAGTTTAGAGTTTTTTGAGCGCGTAAAGTAACGATACCAACGTTGTTTCACTGTTCGAAGACCACGTTCGGCCGGCTTTTATAACATAGTTTGTGGCCCACTGTTGATTAACACCTTTTTCTCGAAAATAAGATTTCATTTCTTTTGAAATAAATTCGTTACCTCTGTCTGAATATATTCTGTGTGGTAATATTTCCATTTTCTTAAAAAGTTTATTAAATGCATCTTTCATATCTTTGGCTGTTTTACTTTTGGTTTCTGACCAAGACACCCTTCGACTTAAAGGAGGACGAAAAAGGGGGGTATTTTTCAATAAAATCGAGATTTTGTTATGTCTAGTAGAAATTTTTTTTTCAATATTTTCTTCAATATTTTTTTGCTAATCGACAAATTTCTAATTCCACCCGAAGATTTTTCACAAAGATCGGCATTATCGGACAAAAATTTTTTTTTCATATTTTTGCCTTGGTCCCCCCTGTGGTTTGAGACTTTTTCATGTGTCTTAGTCTTAGGAGCTAGGTTATTTCCCATTTTTCAAATAAGAAGAGAAGTAAATGGCATTGTAGGTGGAATGTGAACGTAAAACTGCTTGATCTGGTGCCGGCCGAACCATCGACAAAATTCAGCAGAATTGCAGAAATCAAGCGTATGAAATTCGAAATAGTCACAACATGCCCGCACGATGAGCTTGATAATTTCGCAACACCTCCAGTGCCCGTCAATTCTCCGCCACTACAACTGCTGCTTGAACTTCTCGGGAAAAATGCCTTCATTTCCGAGTTACGATGTACGAAAGTTTCTCAAAGGCACGCGGCAGGAACAGGCTTGTCACAAGAAAAGAAGTCGCAGAGCAGGGATGGAAGCGCAAAATCGTTGAGAAGGCCGTGGATCGAAAGCTGCAATATGGACCCGGGGCACCAGATGAAGATGATGTAGAGCAGGAAGAAGAAGAATACGATTTCAACGAAGACGAGTTGGTTGGTCAATTGCAAGCACTAATGCTTACTGATAACGAGGAAGAGATGGATGAAGAAGAGGTGGAAGAGATGGATAGATAAATTGTTATTGCGTGTGTGTTGTCATTTGGGATAAAGTGTTGAATTTTTGAATAAAAACTGCCTCAAACCTTCAAAAGCATTGTTCATACTTGGCAAATTTGAAGGCTCCTAAGACTAAGACACATGAA
Organism: Ditylenchus weischeri; assembly: GCA_029231635.1. Taxonomy (NCBI): domain Eukaryota; kingdom Metazoa; phylum Nematoda; class Chromadorea; order Rhabditida; family Anguinidae; genus Ditylenchus; species Ditylenchus weischeri. The sequence continues at coordinate 4,449 of JAMRYI010000341.1, forward strand.
AAGTCTCAAACCACAGGGGACCAAGGCAAAATATGAAAAAATTTTGTCCGATAATGCCGATCTTTGTGAAAATCTTCGGGTGGAATTAGAAATTTGTCGATTAGCAAAAAAATATTGAAGAAAATATTGAAAAAAAAATTTCTACTAGACATAACAAAATCTCGATTTTATTGAAAAATACCCCCCCATTTTTTCGTCCTCCTTTAATACATCTATACCGATCAAAATATAGCGGTGCCCTTGGTTGTGGGGATGATAGATTTTGAAAATCTCCCAAGCCTACTTGGAGGTCTGTTAATAATCCAGAAGCAATGTATACTTCGCGTTTATAATGAAGACGGCGTGGTTTGTGTGGTTAGTTTGGAGATATTTCAAAACATCATGCCTTGTTATTTTAGAATCAAATTTATTTGCCTGCTTTAACAGTGAAGAAACGCCAGAAAATCCTGCAGGATTTTTAGGATCTGTCCACAATTTTTCTAGAATCAGGGAAGCCATTTGTCTGGCTGAAATCTTTTTTCTGGTTTATTTTGCCACTCTGGAGTTTTACTTCGTGATAATTTATCAACCAGTCTTATTTTCGGTACTTGTAAAAAATGGTTGAAGGGAAGTTCTTGCGGATGTCTTCCTTTTTTTGATGTTCCACCTGATCTGTTTGTAAATACAAAATTTGGCTCTTTTGTGTGTTCAGAAAAAATCGTCATCAAAACTGTTGGACGTTTCTATACTTCTTTTATATGGTTTTTTTATCAGACATAATTTGTTTTCAATAATGTTTTCTGGTTTATGTTCCTGATGTGACATTTTTTTAAATTGAACACTTTCCGTTGTAGCACTTTTTTCGATTTCTCACTTCGGGCATAAGGTTTTATTAAGGGGCTTTTATTGGTGCTTTTATTAGAGGAAATTCGGATTCTCCGTGAAATTCTGCACCAGAATGTGCTGGTCTTACAGCCAGGCCGGGGCGTGTTAATCATTGCAACGCTGTATGTGATCTATGCTGACATAGGTCTGACTAATGATAACTAAAAATTGTACCAATACAGTTCTTTTTTGATAGCAGAGATTATTTTCCTATTTGTTTGTAAAATTCCTCTAGGTCCCTTTTTGGCGTCAAAAAGCTGTTTGACCACAGTTAGTGAACGCCAAACTCTTATTTTTGCATTGTAGGTCGTCCTAGTAGCTATCGTCGACAACGTCCTGCGGATAAACGGCCGAAATATTGCGAGCAGCCTCCGCGGCCTTAACACCTTTTTTGAACTCGCAGAGTAGGCAGTGTCGCGTATGCAGCTTTTTATCAAAATTGTCTTCCATCTTCTTGAGCCTACAAAGGAAAGAGATAGCAGATAATCAAAAAGTTTAAAAAGAGTTTTGTGGAGAAAATCATGAGCTATCGATTGGTATATAATACATATAATGTATTATTTTTCACTTCGGGAGAAATTTGCGTTCGAAAAAAACCGACAGAACTTATGTTACAACCCAATAGAACATAGTCAAACTTACCGTAAAACCTCTATTAAACACTCCTCTAGTTAACTATTTTCAATTTTGTTTGCTTTTTTTAACCCCAACATTGTTTATTTTTTAAAACGTACGACAACTCATTTTGTAGATCTTTCCAAACTCTACAAAATGAGTGGTCGTACGCTTTAAAAAATAAACAATGTTATGGTTAAAAAAGCAAAACAAATTTGAAAATAGTTAACTGTAGGGATGGCCGTTTAATAGAGGTTTTACGGTATTTAAAAAGTCAAGTGGTTTTGAATTCTTGCACAAATTTTTTATTTTTATTTTTTTCTGACCAGACTAAGCTCTGCGATTCTAGTTTCCAATAAAATACACCTAAAAATTTTACTACATCTACAAAATAACCGTGCGATAAGCATAGCACTAATGCCAATTTGTTTGGCGGTGCCTATTCAAATGCGGATTGTTAATTACACAATCCTAAGGTCATAATCATTTTTGGTGAAGGTGAATTTACCTGCTGACTCGAATTTACTCTGACCTTCTATTGTGGTGTAAGGTAGCGGGGAGATGATAATCAGGAACTTTTTCTTTCAAAATAGTCCATTTTTAAAGCTATATATTCTCGTGGTCTTTTTTGCATTATTTTATGTGATTTTACTTTCATGTTTTTACATCAAAACCTATGTCTTATTTTTTTTTGATTAGGTGGTGAATAAAATAGGGAGAGCCATAAAACACACACCTGCTCCAACCCAAAATAACAACTGTGAGGAATAATTGAATAAATTATTATTTCCTCTCTTCTTTCAACCATTTGGAACAATTGATCAATTTTATTTATTGGAATACATCAAATTATTGATTTCAAAAAATCTCAAAAAACCACAGTCGACTCCCTATTACAGTATTTGCTCTAATAGCAGTCCTCCCCAAAATTTCGGAATTTTTTGAATATGTTCTTTGCACTTTCAACCAATTTTTTTAATCGGCTCTTGCTTATGTGTCATGCCAAAATGTAGTCCAGATTCCTAGCTAAATTTTGGCATATAACATGAGTAGGACCGAAACCAAAAAATGCATCGAAAAGGCGAAGAATAAATTTAAAAGTTCCGGATTTCGGGGAGGGCTTTTAATAGAGGAAATAAGGTAACTGTAACAGCAGCTGACTGTCGTTCCAATTTTTCGTTTAGTTGGTTGTCAGCCACAGTTGATTGTGATAGTTAGTTACCTGCTACTTTTGCGGTTTACTATAGCATAGTTCTTATTTTACTAACCCCCACCCCTCTTTGACTGTATCCCCTATAGTTGTGTGTGTGTGGCTCCCATGTATTCACCCCCCTATTACAAAATAGTGCCCCCTTACCATTCATCAGGTGGCCGGAGACCCTGTTGGCGTCGTTGCAAGCACTGTTTGCATTCCAGCTTCTCATCCTGCTGCTCCATCCTGGGTGTGCTACTCAAAGTAGGTGGCTGTTCAGCCGGCCTGCTTCTATTGTTCATTTACATATTCTCCTCCTCCCCATCTAATAGCCCTACCACTCATCATTCTACTTTGAGACCTACTACTACTGCCAAGCATATGTCAACAGCAGGGACCATGCGCAAACGCATAGTCCATCTGGACCTAAAAGTAATAATTATAACAAAATGTTTATTCATATTAAATATAGTTAACAAAACTTTGTCGTTTTTATAATTTTATTTTTTTGTCCTTCCACTGCTAGGTGAATTCGGTATTTTAGCGAAAAAGGGCAAGGGGCAAGTTCCGCGTAATTTTAATTTTTGGCGTCCCTGCTAGAAAAACACCAAATTCTGACAGTAGATTCGTGTTCAGCATGGTCGATAGCATACCGAAGTGCTCTTTAAATCTAAAACTCGTAGTCAAATATAAAAAATTAATTTTTTCAAACGTTCGTTGTCTTGAAAGGAATTTGAAAGTTAAAATTAAGTTTGAATTTGAGGAACTGTAATCTGCAATCGACTATGCTAAACACGAATCCGGTGTCAGAATTTGGTTTTTTCCCAGTAGAGTGTTGACCTGAGTGCGGACCTAAGCATTTTTAACCTAATTTTTTCAATAAGTTCTAGGTTGTTGATAGTTAATTTCGAAGCCCTGAATCTTAGCTACAAAATCGTATTAACAGAAAAGTAAAGAGTAAAAAAGTTTACAACCCTTCCCGCGTTAAAAACACGCTTGGGTCGACACTATATGTGAACGTGCCTTTATTCTTTACAATCAAACCTAGATTTAGTGACACTCCCACAAGTTCAATTCCCAGCTGGGTATGATATATTTTTAAACCTATATGTTGAAAAAAGGTTTTGGACTACCTGGGGCCTATTCTACTAACATGAAAAGTGAAATTGAAAAGTAAAAATGAAAATTGAAATCTCATTTTCTGCTCTACTAAGATTTTGAAAAGCGTAAAGTGAAAAGTGAAATTGAAAAATGAAAAATTTTCATGTAAATTTTCACTTGCTGTTCTACTGAACTGAAAATTGAAAAATGTGAAGTGAAAAGTGAAAAATTTTTCACAAAATTTTGTCGCCTAAGCGACTGGCCGACACTTTTCAAAGATGCGATTTTTTTGCCAATGCTTCCGTTTGTCTAGCTTGCTTGTCTCTCGGTTATATTTGCTTCGCTGCTTATTTTCCTTGTTGCTCATCTTCTTTTTTCCACCTTAAGGTTTTATTATTCGGCCTCTTTCCAGGTGCGATCATTCCCGGAGCTTACGACGAGGAAGACGTGGACGATAGCGAATTCATGAAGCTGATCGAGAAGGAATTGGGCGATGAATCTTTCGAGAAATATTTTTAGGTTGTTATCGTATTGTCCTCGATCCTCGCTGTTATGTTGCTATGTGTTGATAATATAAAGAAGGGTTTCAAATAAGCTGATTTGAGTATCTGTGGCGAAATAAAAAGTGAAAATGAAAAGTAAAAATTGAATAATTAACGCCCCCTGTAATTAACGCCACCCCCTCTTATTAACGACAGCGCAAAGATGAAAAGTGAAATTGAAAAGTTAAAATGAAAAATGAAAAGTTTCGTAGAACAGAAAAGTGGAAAATTTTCACTTTTCACTTTACACTTTTCATTTTCACTTTTCACTTAGTAGAACAGAAAATTTTCACTTTTCGATTTTTCATTTTCACTTTACACTTTTCATGTAAATTTTTCACTTTTCATGTTAGTAGAATAGGCCCCTGGAGATCAAAATTTTAGGTGTGTCACTACATCTAGAATTGACTGCAGAAAAATTTATTATCAGAAATCCACAGGCGGGATCAAAGCAAATTTAGGAACTATGTTTCTCCAGTTTCCAGATTCGAATTTTTCTGTCTGTTCGCCAAAAATATTAAAATTTAGCATAGTAAATCGACTATGCTCTACAATATGGCGTTTTCAGAATTTTCAAATTCGATTTTACAGTTCGAAAGGTTCCCTTGTAAGATGACTTGACTAAAACTACTGTCAAATTTCAAGTTTTGCTCAGGAACTGTGTTTTCAAAAGTCACACTATCACACTAACTTCACCGACCTTTTTATCTGAAATTTTGTTTTCTTATCTCAGATGTTTTTACACCATCTTTTAGCTGAGATTTTTGGGCCGTGATTTCGGCGGCCCGGCCCGCCCGGAAAGTTTTTTTCCCGGTCCGGCCCGGCGCGCACTGAAAAAAAATTTTCGGCCACGGCCCGCCCGGCGCGGGCTGGCCCGGTTAGGCCTGGCTTAAGTATAGTGGAGAATACAATCAACAAAGGGTAGGGTCACATTTCATTTCGCGACATTTCATATCGCGACATTTCATTTCGCGACATTTCATATCGCGACATTTCATTTCGCGACATTTCATATCGCGACATTTCATTTCGCGACATTTCATATCGCGACGTTTCATTTCGCGACATTTCATATCGCAACATTTCATTTCGCAGCTTTTAAGGGGTCCGAAAAGTGGTTTTAAAAAACAATGTCAGTCAAAATTGTTTTATAACGCTTTGAAACCTTTTTCCTTCAACTTTATGTTTATTTTTTGGAAAAATACTTTTAAAACACATGTTACTTTTCATACATGACCGGAACAAAGTTTTATTACAAACTCCATTATCATTTTCAGAGGATAAAAGATATTTTTTAGAGGATATTTAGACTATTCTGTGAAGAGATCAAAAGCATATACAAAACAAAGTTTTTAGACAATAAGAAATCTAGAAATTTTTATCAGATAGTTTATATAGTCAGATTTTTGAAGAAGCCCTTTTGCATGAAAATTATCAGAAAGAGCTTTAATGTTGGAGTCTTTATTGATATCGTCGCGGGATCTTTTTTTTAAAGTAGTAGATGTTCTAGCTGGAGCTGCTTCATACTCTGCTATTCTGTTTTGCCAAAGACTATCTTCTTCCTAAATTATAAATATTATTGTTTTTGATTGTTCAATATTTTTCTGTACCTTTATCTTTTTGACTAGTTTGCTTAAAGGTGGATTTTTCGCGAGCATAGTGTTCCACACTCTGTGCCACACTTCTAGAGCATTATTTGTGCGACCTATCTCGTTAGTCACATTTTCTGACACATTCCAGAATTTAACTGGGTAACGGGCAGGTCGAAGTGGTTGATGCATGAAATTTTGAGAAATCCAACCTAAAAGTATGGCTTGCATAACAATGGTTTATAAATTTTTGTTTACTACCGTCACCCTCTTGTCCAACACCTGTGACTTCTCCGTAAGAAGCTGCTAGCTCGGAGCCAAGATATGTATCAAAGAAGTATCGCATCAAATCAAGCCATTCAGTTTCTTCTTCATCAATATCCTCTACCAACACGCAGAAGCCAATATATACTAAATCAGGGCTTAAGAAGGCTAGAGAATAGAGCGATTTCAGAGCTTCTCGTTGGTCAGGACAGTTACTGATAAAATAACGTAACAGTTTTGGCGAGCTCTGTATTCTAGAAAAAATGTTGTGAGCAAAGTGGAAAAAACAACCAGACAAATCTGCAGCCGGTAAAAGTGCTTCAAAAGATTTCAATGGTGCCAACTCAAAATCTGACATCACTCGTTCAGGGCACCATCCAGCGTCAAGGATATCGATTAGTGCATCGATAGTTGTTGTGTAGACGACCTCATTCATAGCTGGGGTTAGCACGTAGGCACAAGGGACAGCTACACGTTCTAACCACGTCACGAAAAATTTGCCTCTTCGACTGAAAGAAAAAAAATTGACGCGCAATTTTCCGGCGCGCAATTCGAGCCGCTCCAAAATTTTATCCAGCAGTAACATGAATAAAAATCTTTTAAATAAAAAAAATTGTTAAATTAAACTAACTGGCTGAATAACAAAATCCTGGGCGCAGGTGTGATCAGCTACAACTCGTCCTAGTTTGTACCGAATATTGTTCTGACCAACATGCCACTGAGAATAGACGTAAATACGACCTCTGCAATAGGGATTTAGTTTTCTGCATTGATAAATTTCATCTTCTTGGTCGCCAGGGTCTTTTCGGTTTCGTATGTAGATGTAGCAATATCCCGAGCTATACAGCTGAGACGAACCACGACTAGAAATACTCTCTTCAAACTCAATCAATAGCTGCAGTGGAGTAGGAGTTGCAGCAACTTCATCCTCATCCATTTTTATAAGACTCTAAACCTTATCACACCAACAGCAGTAAAATGATAAAAAAAAATAATAATGCTTCTTTCAGCTATTACCATGTGTTTCCATATCTGATATACAATATATTGAAAAAAGAACAAAAAAGAAGAATTTACAACTGTCTAAGCTATTATGTATGAAAAGTAACATGTGTTTTAAAATTATTTTTTTATAAAATGAATATTAAAGTTGAAGGAAAAAGGTTTCAAAACGTTATAAAACAATTTTGACTGAAATTGTTTTTTTAAAACCACTTTTCAGACCCCTTAAAAGCTGCGAAATGAAATGTTGCGATATGAAATGTCGCGAAATGAAACGTCGCGATATGAAATGTCGCGAAATGAAATGTCGCGATATGAAATGTCGCGAAATGAAATGTCGCGATATGAAATGTCGCGAAATGAAATGTCGCGATATGAAATGTCGCGAAATGAAATGTGACCCTACCCAACAAAGTCATACAAAAATTTCTTCACAAATACTTTATTCGACATATCACTCAAACAAAATATCACACTCCATCAATGATTTGCCAACGCATACCGGAGAAATTGACTGAGCAGATAGGCGTTCTCGATTCTCGTCCACCAGGAAGCGCAGTTTGCTAAACATTCTCTCATCTTCTGCCTGGCCGCCTTTATAGAGAGCAACTTGTCAAGTCGAAGGAATAGGTCGAAGGAAATTTAAAAAGTCATATATGGCGGGCTTTTCGGGCCGGCCCGGGCCCGGAACTTTTTCGGCCCGGCCCGCTGAAAATTTTAAAATTGCAGCCCGACCCGGGCCGGGCTTGGCCGGGTTGCTAAAAGCCCGGGCCGGCCCGTGCACATGCCTGCTCCAAGTAACCCCCATGAAATAACCCGGATTATTACACTAGGGGGTTATTTGAGGGTGGGGGGATGTTATTACAACAGGGGGTTGATTGCGATGTACTGTCGTTAAATCGAACGCCTTTTTTCGCAAGAATCAAGCTGAGGTGATCGTTTAATCTAGCTTCTACTGTATTTAAAATTGCCTAAAAATTATTCACCGCACTCACTTCCGATAAAATCATAATTTAAGGGTGCGCCACCCAAGCCAGATTACTACAAGGAGTTGTTTGGTCTGTTCCAACAACTCCAACTGACGGGAGTGCTGCTTGAGTACGAAGACATGTTTCCCTACAGTGGCCATCTGGCTAGTTTGAGTGGTCCTCTGGCTTATGAACCCATTACCATCCAGTACATCAACACTGTAAGGGGGTATTCACCACCTTTATCAGTACTTCTCAATTATTTGGTTGTAGTTGGCGGCAGAGCACAATCTGGAAGTGATACCGCTCATCCAAACATTCGGTCACATGGAGTTTGTGCTCAAGCAAGATGGTCCTTTTGTTGATCTGAGAGAAGTGCCTGAGCGAGCAGACACCATTTGCCCTTCTGATCATCGCTCCCTCAAACTGATCAAGGAGATGTTGACACAGGTGAGGTGGTTGGACTCCTAAAATAAAAATTGACCTCCGCTGAAGGAGAAGTAAAAAAATTACGATGTGCTCATCAAATATTGCAGGTGTGGTTGTTGCATCCCCATGCACGCACCATCCACATTGGCTCAGGTTAGTAGCAGTCCATTTGTGAACATCAGTCTAGCTGGTGTGTTTAGACGAGGCATGGTCCATAGCCCAAGACCAGAGGTGCTTAGACAAGTTGAACAACGTGTTTCACAACTCAACTGACCGTCTCAAACTTGACCACATATCAAGGCTAGTTTTTTTTATTACAGTGAAGTATGGATTTAGTATTCACCCGATCAGAGGCGTAGCCAGAAAATCTGACGGGCGGGGTCGAGATAGATGTGGGGTGCGGCCCTGCCTATGCCCATGCACCCGATACGTCTACATCAGGGTTGTCGTTCGATAATTTTCGATGCTTAAAATCTACTAACGCTTTTTCCGATTACTCCAAAAACTTCGATCGATTTTCAAAAGGTAGATAAAATACCGTTTTTTCTAATAGCTCACACGGGTGAGTTATTTTTCAACCCGTCAAAAATCGAAAAAAATCTAGGGTAGATTTTGAGTTTTTTGGGTGGAATTCCAAAATCTTAAAAGTAGAATCGGTAAAGCTCGTGGGAGTTAAGAAAATGCAATAAATAGAATATGAAATATTCCTCAAAGTTCAGGGGTTTGAGTTATTAGAGACGGGTATGCTCTTAGAACATTTACGGTATCTAAAATATTTTTCATTCGGTCACGAGACCATCTCAAAATTGGAGTGGAATGCAATTCCAATTACTTCGCATACAGCTGGATAGGTGCGCGGGATATACACTAAATAGAGACTCTACAGTAATAAACCACAACTAATTGTCATTTTCAGTGTGGCTAAGATAGCCAAAAATGAGTTGAAATTCGAGAATGTGTGGGCCTGGAACGATATGTTTGCCACAATTGATGTGGAGCTACTGAAAGAGTACAAACTAGGGGAATTGCTGATTCCAGTGGTTTGGGGATATGCTGAGGATGTAAATGCACCCAACTATTTTCCACCCAAAATGTTTCAAAGATTTCACGAAGTTTGATTGATTTAACACAGAAATGAATACAAATTATAATAGTTTTTAGATATTTACTGAGGTAATTTTAGCAGGTAGTAAATGTTTATTTACCCAAACTTATTTTTTCGGTCAATCTGAAACTTACAGGTGCATTCAAAGGAGCCCAACAAATCAATAGCACTTTCATGAATGTAGATCACTACATGGCTAACCTGGTTTCTTACAACAGCCTCTTTATAAAACATCAACACCCAGTGAGTTGTCACTAATTTGCAGTAAAGCGAATGATGGTGACTAAATGATTGAATCAGTATTGCAGTGGCTGGACGACCGTCTCTCTGGAATAATATTAACTGGGTGGCAAAGATTTTCTCATTCCACGCCATTATGTGAACTATTACCTGTGGGAATACCTTGTTTAATAATAGAAGCTTTGTATTTGGCTGGATGGAAAGATAAATCAGCTGCCCCAATGGTCGACCAGAAAAAGTTCCTGGTAAATGATTTTACAATGGTAATTAACAATGGGCCAGGACACTTCGCTATGAAAACAGTTTGCTATGTTTTTTGATTTTTTTCGGTAAAGTTTACCAAAAAAGTCAAAAATCATAGCGAAATGTCAATTGAAACTATCCTCATCGTTGACACTCATTTGGGCAAAACTCATTTGGGCTCCACCTCATTTGGGCCTCGTAGGTAAATATTGGATTTTTAAACATTACATATCCTGGCCATCCATGTGCGCAAGCTTGTCACAAGCTGAAAAATAGCGGCAATGACCAATACTAAATATTTCCAGCGAATTGATCCACCAATTTTGTAGGGTTACAGATTCGAATCGCAGCGAACAGCAAAAACTATTTTTTCTTGGCTAAAATACTTTCAAAGGACCAGGATGTCTCAGGACGGTTAGTAAACTACATGGTACCTTTCCGAAACAGGTATCCAACTCCAGAATCTAAATTCTGGATTTAGCTGAAAGTAATTGAAAATCATCGTAACCTATCCAAAATCGTGCCCTGCACATTTTTTGATAATTCTAAAACAGCGAATTGACTTACTGAAACATCACTTGAAGTAGTTTCTTATCCCGTAGGGTATTCAGGTGGTAGCATGGAGGTGGTGGTACCGAGAAAGTGGTACTCAAGTGGTAGTACAAAGGACCCGACCAGTTATCGGTATTGAGGTTGATGTGTCTACGTAGCGGTACTCGGGTGGTAGTAGGAAGTGGTCGTCCACTCGGACCAAAAAAAATACATTTTTTTTTTCCTTTTCGGGTTCCACAACCTGTTTTACGGACTAATTCGGGCATGCTGAAGATGGTTTGATAGTGCTAAAATGCCGTTTTGTTAAGTATTTTTTGAGTTTTGGTAAAATCGAGTTTTGGTAAAATCAATTATTTCCCGATACTCAAAAATACCATACAAAACCTTATTTTACATTTTAGCTACATTTTGGTATCTTACATGCTTAAGAGTCTATTTAAAAAGTGGATCAATAGGCAATACCATAAAATTTAAAATTCCCACTTTTGGGGAGGGGAGTTAATAGAGAAAATACGGTATATGCCTACCCTAAGCCTGAGGTTTTGCCTGAGTTGCCCAAAAAAGACAATAGATGTCATTTAAAATGAAAAAATCCAATATTTACCTACGGGGCCCAAATGAGTAGTAGAGGTCCTATTACTACTAAAATTAAGGGAAAAAGAGCAGACCGGACTAAACTAATGCAGGTGGACCACGGCGTGGGTAAAAGTCCAGTTCACCATGAAACCCCATAAAAAGATAATTTACAAAAGCGCTAGCACTCGGCTATTACCGGAAAATTATATTACAATAAGCACTTTAATATCAACGGCATTATATACACACAATGCAGGAAAAGCAAGATTCTGGCAGATTTACGCACAGCAAGGAAGGAACCCTTTACTTGGCCTTGACCTTCTTCTTGCTCTGAGCCTCCAATGTCGTCTCCTGCGTCTTGTCTATCTCGAGATTGCCCGACTTCATTTTGCTTCGTCGATCCTAAACACCAAAAGTAATGCTGTGCAGATCTCAAGTAATGAAAATAAACCTCTCGGGGAGCTTTTTCCTTCTGCAATTTCTTACGCTTGGTTTTTTTGAGTTTGTGAGTTTCTTTCACTTTGTCTCGGATATCGCCGACTAGAGAACCCGAGATGCTCTTATCCGACTTCATTGCATTATCCGATGACAGCTGAGGGACCAGTTCACTGACTGAAGGTGGCATCTGCTTCTTTTTTGACCTGGATGGCTGAGCTGCGGCTTCTGCATTGCTGGACAACTTCTGAGACTTTGAAATAGCCTGCACACTTCCCTTCTTCGAAGTCTTTGGCTGAACATCATCATCCAACGTGGGGGAGATACAAGTTTTGACGACAAACACGCCTTCATCCCTAAATTTACATGTGAAAAAATTCACGGTGATTCAACAAGTTTTGACATTTTCAAACTGCCAAAACCTTTGTAGCAAATATAACTTTTTAATAACGTAAAGACCTGTGCGTGAAATAATTGAATTACCCTGCCAACAATGAAAAATTGGGCTTACTTGGAAAAGGCTGCAGAATTAGACATAGAACGCTTTGAACCATCTGTTCCCGCAACATGCTTGCCTTGCTCAGCATCCAACTTTCGACTTTTTCTGGCTCTGATACACTTGACGAGAAAATAGAATCCCACCCCGATAGCTATCAAAGCTCTAAGGAGGCACAGATTAGCTCTAGACTCATTTTATCTGTAAATTTACTTACATGATTCCAACGACAATCCCAACAATCATCCAGGTGCTGACTCCTGACTTAACAACTTTCGGCTTTGACAATACCTTACTATCGTCTTTCTTGATCGGGCGGTTGATTGCAAACTTCTGACGTTCCTAAATGATTAACACGTTTAATGAATGAATGAAAGGAATGGAAACAACTTACGAATTTCAACTCAGCTGCGCAACTCGCGGTAAGCTCCAAGTCCATAGCATAGTCAGCATCCGAATTCCTAGTAGCACTAACAGCACATGAGAGAAGTAGCTTCCCACCATTTAATATTACTTCGTTCCCAGCTATGTTCAGAGCAACTTCCGAATCAACAGGTGAAAGAGAACCAACATCTGAATGGTTTTACAGATAATGTGTAAACAAACAACTAATCGGAAGATTCAAACAAAACCAATTACTTTTTTTCGCACTGCACAACTCTAATTGTGGACCTCCTTCGCCGCTGGACCACATTCCAACCAAAGAACATTTGTCGAGCCCACTTGGATACTTGACCTCCCTGTCGATAAGTTAAATATTACCACAGTCAAGCTGTCAGTGATTAAATATACCACTTAGCTCCCTCATCACATCCACCCGCCCGAGACGTCTTGAACGACAGACTAGTAGGAGAATCTTTGGCAATCAAGGAAAGCAGCAGAGACTTTGTTGGATCCAGCTTCACAGTTCTAAAGTCGAAAATTATCATCGAAATTAACAGTGAAAAATTAAAAATTCATACATTGTATTTTCATCAATCTTTACGTACCGCTTCAGATTTTCTGGAAGTTCAGAATCATTGTTAACGAAAGCGGCATCGTCTTGAGCCGCGCACACAATAATTGCTGAAAAGAAACCCAGAAACAACAGGAAAGCCAACGGCCAGAGCACATGATTTCGCTTCGTCCAAATGCGCATTTTACCTGCAAACAGTTCAAAATAGAATAATTTTTAACAGAATATAGGGTGTTCAAAGAAATTTGTAGGTTTTGAACTGACTGCAACTTTTAGTAGAGCACGTTTTCTGAAACCCTGTTTTTGCCGATGGTTATGGTCCAATTTAAAAATTTCGTGTTTTTGAGCCACAATGGTGTCAAGTCAAACAGTAAAAAATATAAAAATTTATTTGGTCCTAACTGAAAGGACACACAACCCTAAAATGGTTGTCGGAAACCAGACATTTTCCTTTTTTTGCCGTATTTGTCGCGAACAACCAAACCCCTCCTCCCCCAAAATTCAAAATCATAATTACTTTAAAATAAACATAACGCCAATAAATTCAAAAGAGTTTTTTGTCGATATATTTTTTACGTGTTTTTGAAGACACGGATGTGCTTTCTTGACTTCTTCTCGTGTTTTCTTGACTTAACTAGAACCAAATCAAGCAAACGTTTATTAGACATCACCAACAATTTCTACATCGAAATCAATTATGACATTAGCAATGCGATCTGGCCCATCCCCAGTAAGTAATTTTCGCAGTAATTTATGCTTGCGGGAGATCTATAAGAAAAAAGGAAACTCACTGATAAGATTCACAGTTATGAATCTTACCGTCTTGCGAGACTTCGGTTCAACTAATCGCTGAAGTAGAGCTTCTTTGTCTCCTTGAAGTTGAGCTATTTCCTTTTTGCTGCTGTCAACTTGCACACTCACACTTCTGCGTAGCACTTCTTGATTCCTCGGTCCTGAAAAGTTACAAAAAAATCTGAATAAGAGGCAGACAAATATATTACCGATCCGGAATTTGCATGCTTCTACGGTTCGCGACTTCACTGTTCTTGATTTGATCCAACGAACAGCAACCACATGTTTCGTCTTCTCAGAAAGCACAGCTTGAGCTTCAGATTTCTGCTTAGACTGCTGTTTACTGAGTTGTTCTGCTACTTTGCGCTTCTCTTAAGTTAAAATAACAGTTGAGCATCAAATAACTGAAATAGCGAACCCTACCAAGTTGAGACATTCTCGCAAATGCTAGTTGAAGTGCTTGTCCTTGTATTTTTTTGTCATCCGTTTTGCCTTTGATGCAGCTTCTGTTACATTTGCTGTCTTCGGTTTCGGCTTAATTTTGACTGTTTCTGCTCCACTTTGACGCCTTGTTCGGACCATATTCATATGCCTGAATACAAGAAAATTTTAACCAAAAATTTTGCACGGACAAAAACCGAAAAATCACGGAATTTTTTGCAGTACTTAATATACCAAAATGTAGCCCAAGATCTCTAGTATAAGATCACCAGACAGATTTTTGATCAACCACAAAATCTACGACTATAACTATTTTACAGCCAACAACTGCTTTTTTCTAGTCAAAAATGGGCGTTTTTATAATTTGTAATTTTTTTATTTGCCTCGTATGAAACTTCAAAAATGTGTATTTTTTTCACAATTTTTTGGACAGATATGTAGCAAATTTCTTGCTCTATCTGCTGAACTACGTAACTTTTTGGAAATATATATGAGAAATGACCACGCGAAACCTGTTTTAGAGTGCTACACAGGAGAAAAATTTGTCCCATTTTTGAAAATCGAAGTTTTCACAGTGTATTGTAGCAAGTGATAGCTCACCTGAAAGCCAATAAAACAGTTTTTTTCTTTTTTTTATGTTTTTTTCCTTTTGCCAATTTTTTTTTCTTTTCAATCGTTACCCACTACATGTCTTATCATTCGTCTGATTTTTTCAGGGCCCCATACTAGCACTCTTTCTATATCTTTTGAGTATTGGATGTCTAATACTAGCGACGATATTTCGCCCTTTAAAATCGGGAGATAACTCGGAACTCCGAAAAATTTCATTTACCTTCGAAAATTGCGCAAAATATTCGGAAAAAAGCATTTGAATTGCCGCCTTTTTGAAATATTTGAATTTTACGAACTCGAAGTTATTCATCAGTCAGTCTCACCGTTATTGTATGGCGCCGTTAGTCGCCAGTTTTTCTTGTTTTCCCTAATAAGAGAAAATGTCGTTCGGAAATTGTCGCATGACAATTTCTGGAATAAAGGAAAATGTCACACGATTATTTGACTTTTTCTCAACATACACACTACAAGTCGGTATGGTTTTACAGATAATGTGTAAACAAACAACTAATCGGAAGATTCAAACAAAACCAATTACTTTTTTTCGCACTGCACAACTCTAATTGTGGACCTCCTTCGCCGCTGGACCACATTCCAACCAAAGAACATTTGTCGAGCCCACTTGGATACTTGACCTCCCTGTCGATAAGTTAAATATTACCACAGTCAAGCTGTCAGTGATTAAATATACCACTTAGCTCCCTCATCACATCCACCCGCCCGAGACGTCTTGAACGACAGACTAGTAGGAGAATCTTTGGCAATCAAGGAAAGCAGCAGAGACTTTGTTGGATCCAGCTTCACAGTTCTAAAGTCGAAAATTATCATCGAAATTAACAGTGAAAAATTAAAAATTCATACATTGTATTTTCATCAATCTTTACGTACCGCTTCAGATTTTCTGGAAGTTCAGAATCATTGTTAACGAAAGCGGCATCGTCTTGAGCCGCGCACACAATAATTGCTGAAAAGAAACCCAGAAACAACAGGAAAGCCAACGGCCAGAGCACATGATTTCGCTTCGTCCAAATGCGCATTTTACCTGCAAACAGTTCAAAATAGAATAATTTTTAACAGAATATAGGGTGTTCAAAGAAATTTGTAGGTTTTGAACTGACTGCAACTTTTAGTAGAGCACGTTTTCTGAAACCCTGTTTTTGCCGATGGTTATGGTCCAATTTAAAAATTTCGTGTTTTTGAGCCACAATGGTGTCAAGTCAAACAGTAAAAAAATATAAAAAATTTATTTGGTCCTAACTGAAAGGACACACAACCCTAAAATGGTTGTCGGAAACCAGACATTTTCCTTTTTTTGCCGTATTTGTCGCGAACAACCAAACCCCTCCTCCCCCAAAATTCAAAATCATAATTACTTTAAAATAAACATAACGCCAATAAATTCAAAAGAGTTTTTTGTCGATATATTTTTTACGTGTTTTTGAAGACACGGATGTGCTTTCTTGACTTCTTCTCGTGTTTTCTTGACTTAACTAGAACCAAATCAAGCAAACGTTTATTAGACATCACCAACAATTTCTACATCGAAATCAATTATGACATTAGCAATGCGATCTGGCCCATCCCCAGTAAGTAATTTTCGCAGTAATTTATGCTTGCGGGAGATCTATAAGAAAAAAGGAAACTCACTGATAAGATTCACAGTTATGAATCTTACCGTCTTGCGAGACTTCGGTTCAACTAATCGCTGAAGTAGAGCTTCTTTGTCTCCTTGAAGTTGAGCTATTTCCTTTTTGCTGCTGTCAACTTGCACACTCACACTTCTGCGTAGCACTTGATTCCTCGGTCTGAAAAGTTACAAAAATCTGAATAAGAGGCAGACAAATATATTACCGATCCGGAATTTGCATGCTTCTACGGTTCGCGACTTCACTGTTCTTGATTTGATCCAACGAACAGCAACCACATGTTTCGTCTTCTCAGAAAGCACAGCTTGAGCTTCAGATTTCTGCTTAGACTGCTGTTTACTGAGTTGTTCTGCTACTTTGCGCTTCTCTTAAGTTAAAATAACAGTTGAGCATCAAATAACTGAAATAGCGAACCCTACCAAGTTGAGACATTCTCGCAAATGCTAGTTGAAGTGCTTGTCCTTGTATTTTTTTGTCATCCGTTTTGCCTTTGATGCAGCTTCTGTTACATTTGCTGTCTTCGGTTTCGGCTTAATTTTGACTGTTTCTGCTCCACTTTGACGCCTTGTTCGGACCATATTCATATGCCTGAATACAAGAAAATTTTAACCAAAATTTTGCACGGACAAAAACCGAAAAATCACGGAATTTTTGCAGTACTTAATATACCAAAATGTAGCCCAAGATCTCTAGTATAAGATCACCAGACAGATTTTTGATCAACCACAAAATCTACGACTATAACTATTTTACAGCCAACAACTGCTTTTTTCTAGTCAAAAATGGGCGTTTTTATAATTTGTAATTTTTTTATTTGCCTCGTATGAAACTTCAAAAATGTGTATTTTTTTCACAATTTTTTGGACAGATATGTAGCAAATTTCTTGCTCTATCTGCTGAACTACGTAACTTTTTGGAAATATATATGAGAAATGACCACGCGAAACCTGTTTTAGAGTGCTACACAGGAGAAAAATTTGTCCCATTTTTGAAAATCGAAGTTTTCACAGTGTATTGTAGCAAGTGATAGCTCACCTGAAAGCCAATAAAACAGTTTTTTTCTTTTTTTTATGTTTTTTTCCTTTTGCCAATTTTTTTTTCTTTTCAATCGTTACCCACTACATGTCTTATCATTCGTCTGATTTTTTCAGGGCCCCATACTAGCACTCTTTCTATATCTTTTGAGTATTGGATGTCTAATACTAGCGACGATATTTCGCCCTTTAAAATCGGGAGATAACTCGGAACTCCGAAAATTTCATTTACCTTCGAAAATTGCGCAAAATATTCGGAAAAAAGCATTTGAATTGCCGCCTTTTTGAAATATTTGAATTTTACGAACTCGAAGTTATTCATCAGTCAGTCTCACCGTTATTGTATGGCGCCGTTAGTCGCCAGTTTTTCTTGTTTTCCCTAATAAGAGAAAATGTCGTTCGGAAATTGTCGCATGACAATTTCTGGAATAAAGGAAAATGTCACACGATTATTTGACTTTTTCTCAACATACACACTACAAGTCGGTGTAATTTTTTTCAGAACAGCTTTCATTATGTTTATATTATATACAAGGGGTTAAAGGCGCCTATCGGCGCCTCCATAGTGTTTGTGCCTATTAATAATTGATAACTGATCGCGAAACACGCGCGAAACTAAAAAATCATTGCACAGTCTAATAGATTACACGGGTTTGCGAAAAAAGGTAAAAAATCTCAAACAAAATTTTTTCTTAAAAAATGGCCTGCAAATGGCCAAAACATAACTTTTATTGGAAAACTCGACAATGGCCTGCATACTTTTGTCAACGCCCCTCTTAAAAATGCGAATTTCTCGCCGCTCTTTTTTTTAAACGAAAGCTGACATCAAGGCGAATCTAAAAAATCCTGCAACAGAAATTTTCGAGCCTTTTATGACCATATTTTTTGATAATTCATAAAAAGTGTGACCCCCCACCCGACCCAAATACTATATAGAGATTTCATTATTCAAGCCAACGCTGAAAAATCAGAACATTCTGTTCAAAAAGAGGATTAAAATACAGTGGCTAGATACTATCTTATATAGTATTTGGCATGTGTGGGTGGGTGGGTGGTTAACGCTTTTTTACTTCGAAGGCCAGAACGGGTCGTAGATAGCGAAATCACTTTTGTCGCTAATACCATCGTGTTCCCCAGAATGTCAGCTTTCGTTTTAAAGAAAGAACAGGCGAAAAAAATGAGTTCTAATAGGGGATATACCTATTTTTATGAATGAAGTCATAGCCCATCATTGAAATTTCGAAATACTATAGAGGCGCCGATAGGCGCCTGTGGTCCCTTGTCTAGATATAGTAGATAGCCCATATTGGGTGGTATTTTTTGTGCTAATTTTTTCAATTTTCGAATTTTGTTTGCACTACCGTGTAGCCCAGAATCTCAGCTTTCTAACAAACTATCAAACTCTGCTGAATAAATTTAGAAATGTAAAAATTTAGGGGTTTGAAAAAATAAATAAAAAATAAAAGTTACTTCATTCAAACCCTTGAATCTCTACATTTCTGTAGCTGGTATATATATATATTTCCGCTACTCGAATCACAAAACCCTGGGTGGGTACCCTGGGGTAGGTGGATATTCACTTGGCTGGTCTGATAAATAAAAGTTTTTTAAATATAAAACAAATCATTTTTTCTGACACAAATTTGTGTAGCGAATTTGGTTTGTTAGGATCAAAATTGCAACTTTATGCATCCGGATTCCAAAACCTAGGTGCCTTATAGAGTAGGTGCCTTGTGGGTATCCACCTGGATGACCCGAAATTTTTTTATGTGTAATCTAAAACAAGCCACTGTTTCCAACCTTGAATGGCATCAGGAATCGGATTTGTTAAGACCGAAATCGCGATTTCACCTAGCTAAATTCCGAAACCCGGTATAGGTAGCCCTTTATCAGGTGGACATCCACCCGGATGGCCCGAAAAATCTGTAGCGTTTGGGATTGTGGAGTGTGTTGTTAGCTACAAAAAAAAATTTTATTCGATATAAATATGGAGAGCTTTTGCTCAATCCGCCCAAACAAATATGCACACTGATTTTTTACTCCCCCTTCCCCCTGTTTATGGCGAACTGGGCAGGGGAAGGGGGTGATGGAGATGCTTCTCCTTATCTGATGGTGTAATGGATTTTGTCCATTACACCATTAGAAAGGAAACACAAGCAAAAGCTAGCAACATATACAAAACAAATAAAAGGAAATATTCATATGAGGCATTCAAACAAATGAATGCCCCCAAAACATGTACAAACAATGTGCCAACAAAACATTTTAGTTTATTTTCGTGCGGAGCACGACACTCCCGGCGGCCGAGCGTCTCGCCTTGGGCGGCCATGGCCCCGAATTGTCCTCTTTTGAAGTTTGGTCTGGTGGAGGGTCCTCACTCGCTTCTACCAATGGCCTTCCTTTTGACTTGCGTTTCTTGATTCTGGCTCGGCGTTCCTTTTTGCTGAAGCTGACTTGTAGCTCCTTGTCTGGAATGTCCGCTGTCTTCTTTCGAGTTGTTCGTAATGTTCTTTTGAGATTCGGCCTTTGAGATTCTCATTATTTTTTGTTTCCGAAAATTCAGTGGTTGACGCTCTCATTCTTTTATTATTTAATTATCAATTTTTTTTGTTTAGTCGTTCTCCTCGTCAGGACTTCTTAAGTAGAGTGGTAAAAATGCAAGCTGCTCAACTTGCAAGGTGGTCGTTTTACAGTGCTCTTTCGCTTTCACTAAGTATCAGTGATTCAGCTCAAATACTCAAGAAAGATGACCTGCAAGGTGGAAGTATTCAAGGATGACTCAAAGATGACCTGAATGGTGGTATTTTCTTGCGTGCGTCACTGTGGCAGAAGTTTATCGTCCTAAATGAAATAATCTAGTCATATATTTTGCGTGTATTTTGTTTGGTTGCACTGTCATTGTTGGTTGTGTTTGCAATAAAGTTTTGTCTTATTTTATATTTTGCGTTTGTCGTTGCAAATTTACACGGTTGGTTAACCGAAGCGGACCGATTTTTGACAAATTAGACAGGAACGAAAACCGGGTGCATTGAAAATGCGGTAAATGAACCGACCGATTACGAAATTAACCAACCGTATCCTACCCCATTTTACATGGTAAAATCCCAACTGGCAGCCCCCAACTGGCATCTTTTTTTGAATTTTGTAGTCCTTACACGGAAAAATGTTTCAAATTGAAACCAACCTGAACCAACAAGCCGACATCGAGGACTTTTATGACCAGCAATCATCGAAAAACATGTTGCTGAGCAGTGTGAAAATTATAACACAAAACGGTGATTTGCTACAGATTGTGATTCGCTACGGGGGTTGGCTACACTTTTTTTAAATGTGTGTTTTAGTCTGAACCAACCAAACCAAGTGGTCGTCCACTTGGTGCAAATTTTTTTTTACGTTTTTATTGTTCTAAAACCCGGTTTTCTGGACTAACTCGGGCATGCTGAAGATGGTTTGGTAGTGTCAAAAAATAGAATTGCTTTATAAAATTGGTCAAACAAGCCGAAAAAACTAGTGTGCCACTAGGTGGAGTCGAACCTGTGGACTATTTGGACAGAAAAACACTAACGCTTATCCACTGCGCAATGCATAAAGGAAATTTCTAGTCACACAAGTTGGCCGCTACCTTTAACCCATTTTTGGCCGAATTTTTTCAAAAATTTCGGAATTTTTGAAAAAAATTTTTTTTGCTCAAAAACAGTATTCTAGGCTTATTTTCACGTAAAAACACGAATAAACGGCAATTTATTCTTCAGCACTACATCGACAACACAATAACAACGCAATGCAACCTTTTATTCATTCACGTGGAAAGCTTTGAAACATTTCACACACAGACCAACCGCACATTTCTCGCATATGTTCCGCGCTCGCCCATCGCACAGAGCACATCTTGGCCTCGACTCCGTATCCACCATCCAATGATTTAGGCCGTCGTAGCGCACCGAGTCTGTCACACGCTTGGATCTCTTCACAATCGGCTCAGTTGATTTGCGTCCTGACGGGGTTAATGGGGGAATGGGTTAATGGGGGAGAGGGACTTTATATACGCATCGCCCTAAGTCGACTAATTCCGCTAGTTGCACACCATATTTATTTTTAATTAAGTTCACTGGGTACAAAAACTATCATTTCCAGCGCTACTTTACTGTCAAAAATGCCCTAATTTTGGATGGCGAGGAATTAGGCACTGTTGACTGTTTTTTTAATTTTAATTGTGATTCGAATTTGTTTTTTTCTCTGTATAATAGCTTAAATTAAAGAAGTATGCTCACCTGTTCAAAATTTGACCCCAACAATTCAAAAAATTTTCCTAGTCATTGAATGAACTTCTGTACGGATTTTTCGACTTGGTTTCTGACAAAGCTATACCTAAAACTAAATTCTAGGCCTTATTTCGTTAGAAACCAAGTTGAAAATCCGTACAGAGTTTTAATGATTAGGAAAAAAATTTTGAATTGGCAGAGACAAAATTTGAACAAGTGAGCATGCCCCTTTGAAGCCCAGAATCTTGGCTAAATTTTAGTATATGAAACATGTGACTTGTAGAAAAAACAGTCATAAAATTTCAATGAAACCAGTCAAAGAAAAACTTCCAAAACGATCGTTTTTCGGAAATTTGGCTTATTTTAGCCTGGATACAAGCTCCAGTAGGTGTGAAAGCCTGCGCTGATGATATTGTTGGATAGCCAAGAGTGTGAGGATCATTTTGACACCAAACTTGTAAATAAAAGGAGATAAAAAATAAGGTATGCACCCGGGGGGGGGACTAGAACCTGTGACTTAGGCGATGCGTATATAAAGCCAACCGCTGCCCCAACCCCCCTTTAATAACTTTTTTTTTGAAGGACTATGTGCACTACCGCATGCCCAAAGGAATAGATCCTTTAGCTCCCATCAAATACCACCATGGACAGGTATACAAACCCCCATTCGAAACACTGCTCACTTATGGCAAATTCCTTGGTTCAGATGTTTTCAGGGAAGTCAGTTATTTTTCAAACAATATTGGCATAAAATAACTTACCTTAATTAGATAGAAAAACTTCGCCTGATTCGATGGAAGGTGGGTGTTGACGGCAATGTGACTGATCACATCAGATATGAACTGCAAAGACTCACCAAACGAGTATTCTTTTTGTCTCAACTTATTGTATTTTCAAATATGTCCTACAAAGCGGTTGTTTCAGATCAAGCCCTTGCTAATGGAAAGCTTTTTCGATGAGTCAGTGAATGAGTGGATCCTCCAGAACATGGATCCTGTCAATCTTCTCAAAAAATGATATTGATAATTAGGCTATCAGTGCCCACTTACGTGCGCAATAGCTGCTTATCCAATGGATTTCATTTACTTAGTGACAGCCACTTAAGATTTCCTCCTAACTAACTCCTAACATTTTCCTGTGCCTACAACGATATTTGCCCAATTTTCATGGTATACAACTTGGTGACTGGCCATTTAACAACTCTTTTTTTTATTTTTGTTTTTTTTTCTCACTAAAATTACCCATTTATGTGTATTTTCGTGAATGTTTCTAGTAGCTATAATTTACTCAGAAATACGAATCAGAACAATTTGAAAAATGCATGATTGCCGAGGTATGATTTAGAATTGAAGTGCCTAGATTTCAAATGATGACCATCCCACTTTCGGTTATATTTTGGCAAGCAAACATGTTTTTAAAACTCTGCTTTGTGACTAAAATTCATGAAAAATTTTTAGCTACTACCGTATTTCCTCTAATAAGGCCCCATGGGGCCTTATTTTTCAAACCTCCAAAAATCAGAAAATTTTGAATTCGATCTCGAGATTTTCGGGTGCTCAACTAAGACCTAAAAAGTGGAATCGGTAGAACTCATGGCAGTTAAGAAAACGCAATAAACAGCTTTGCAAAATATCAGGTCGTCCAATAAGTTTTGAGAAAAAGCACGTGGATTCGCTTTAATTTTCACAGTGCATCATTTCGCACATTTGCCAATGATGTCTCTACGTGTCATATACCATTTTGTAGCCCGTTCTCTGTTCTTTTAAATGTGATATTGAACAATTCTTTGTTATTAAAAAATAGGATCAAAAATAGGAAAACAAAAATGTGCATAAATTTACTAAACTTGATAAATTATTTGTGTTTTTATTTTTGGTCCAATTTTGTTATAACAAAGAGCCGGTTAATACGACATTCAAAAGAAGAGAGAACGGGCTACAAAATGGTATATGACACGTAAGATATCATTGTAAATGTGCCAAATGATGCACTTTGAAAATAAAGCGTGCTCTCAAACTTAACGACCTAATATTTTCCCTTGGCTGAGATATAAGTCCTCAAAGTTGAGAGGTGGGCCTTATTAGAGCATGGGGCCTTTTTAGAGGAAATACGGGCGCTACCGGAGTAAACCCCCCCCTGAATGAATTTTTTTTTTGAACTTTTTCAAAACACCATTTTAACCATTTCTAAGCATTTCCTACACGTTGAACACGATAAAAAGGGTGTTTTCACCTACTTTTTTCAATAAAAAGTCGATTTTTTTTAAATCTTGAATTTTGGTATTTTTAGTTGATTTCTGTTTATTATAACTTAGTAAATCAGATGTTGAGGGTACCTTGACCCCAAAAAGATGGAATTTGAACATAGTTTTGTTGACTGGGGCCTACCGCATAAAGAAACTCTGGTATGCATACTTTTTTATGCATCCAGAGTAACTTTGGAGGGATTTGTGTCTAAGGTATGTGGGTGTGCGCATCTCAACCCCAAGCAACCAAGTCCCCTGCGCCCCTGAAGGGGGATTTGAGATGCGCACACCCACATACCTTAGACATAATTCCGAGCAAAACTCTTGATCAAAAATGCATTTAGAGGCTCTTTTTGCCCAGCTCCAGTGACCAAAACATGGTAAAACAGCCAAATGGTCGAAATTTCAAAATGCCCAAAACTCAATTTTTTATTGACCAGAACACAAGAATAATGTCTTTTTTGAACTTCTGAGGTGATTTTAGGTTGATATAGGGTGTTTGGAAACACTTTTAAAAAAATTTCATTTGGGGGGTATACTCTGGTAGGGTCGAAATACGGTATATGACACAAAAATCGAAAGCGTTGCTAACTAGCCATACACCATGTGCCTTTTTATTAACTGGTACTGTTGCATCTTATTATTTGCCTGTTTGATAAAATGAAATAAAATCCAAAGTGTCTAGAAAACGAAACTCCCACTATTGAAGTTGATAGCACATGCAATATGATTTTGTTTGACACCAAATGGAGACATTTATCGCTTCTGGGAGATAAATCGAAACTTTTAAATTTGTTTCTTATTTTCAAAACGGTCCCCGTTGTCCTACATCACTTTTTGCAAATTTCAATAAAAAAACGCGATAAATGCAAATGCTTTTAGCAAACAAACAACAGCCGCTAATATTTTGCCAATTGTGTAGTGTCTGAAGTAACTTGATCTGGCAACCTTCCCAACTCATTTCACTAATTAATAATCCACTTGTTTCAGCTCTTACTACAGGGTGAACCAAAAAACTCAGAAAACTTTGAAAAATTTGCGTAGGCTGCTCGCATGCATACACGCAAAAAAAGAGCGGTAGCGGCGGCGGAGAGCGGCTGGCTGCCAAAAAACAGCGGCCACGGCGAAAAAAGCGGCGACGGAAGGGCCAAAAAGCCGCGGCAGCGACTGGAAAAAAATAACAGCGGCGACGCTAGCGGCGTGTGAAAAAATCTCATTTACTATTTTATTTAAAAAATTTGAGTCTTTTATTATGAAAATGTAATTCAAACTAATAGAAAATTTTTTTAATTACCGTATTCTCTCTATTAGAAGGCCACTCTCTAATAGAAGGTCTCCCCCAAGGGGGGTTGAAAAATAGAAGGCCACTCTCTAATAGAAGGTCTCCCCCAAGGGGGGTTGAAAAATAGAAGGCCACTCTCTATTAGAAGGCCACTTTCTAATAGAAGGCCACCCCTACTCGTTTTAGCTACACCGTTTTTCAAAGAGCAGTTTCTAATAGACGAGCATTTTTAGGCGAAAAAAGTGCTTTGAAACATTTAGCCACAAATTTGAATTTCAAATTTCACTAGTTATTTTGAATTCAAAGTGCACTATATAAACAAATATTTTATGGTTTTTACTCATTCATGTTTCAAGATCTCTGCTATTCGGTCGTGTTCTCCAAGGTAAATGAGCGAAATCGAGCTAAGCGAGTCCGAGGGCGAATCGAATATGGAAAGCCAAGAGTCCAAGTCATCCCGCAAGCACAAGGCCTACTCCATCGACAAGAAGCTGGAAGCCGTCGACTACGCCAAGAAGTACAGCAAGAATTTAATTTTTTTTTGAACGATAGTGATGTGTCATTGGATTGTTGATTGTTTGTTAAATCGTGGTTGTAAATAAAGAATTTATATGATATGGTGTGAAGGGAAATAAATACTTTTTTGTTCCAAGTTTTCTTTTTTTTTAGTTTTATCTACGGTCTAATAAAACGGGATTTTTCAACCGATAGGTTAAAAAATAGATGGCCACTCTCTATTAGAAGGCCACTTTCTAATAAATGGCCACCCCCAAAGGGGGGTTGAAAAATAGAAGGCCATGGCTTTCTATTAGAGAGAATACGGTAACAAAAACCATTTATGCCACCTCTTCAGCAATCGAAGTGTTTAGTAATTCTGAATTTTGTAATGCAGTTTTGTAACGCAAAAAGATAAAATATAAAAAAATTATTTGAAGGTTCAAACAAGTGGCGAAAGCAGAGACGGCAACTAAAAGAAAAGCGGCGGAGGCAGCGGCGGAGATTAAAAATTGAGCGGCGGCGGCAGCGGCGGCTGAAAAAAGCAGCGGCGCCGCCCGTCCAAGTGTGCTCGCATGAAAGATCGATCATATTAGTCAAAGGAGAACTAACATTTACAATTTTCCAAAGGACGAGGACAAAAATTGGAAAAAGTGGTCTCAGAGGTTTTTTTTGTTACTTTTATATTGGAGAAAGCCACTTTCTTGACCAATTAGGAATCTTTTTTCCCTCTACAACTTGATTATTATGCAAAAAGTGGTGTAAACAGGTAAAAGAGGTCTCGGAGTTATCTCGTAGGAGGTCTCCGAGAGAGACCATACAGCACTGGTTGCAACTCAGAGAATGTGCTTACCATATATTCTCTAGCAATTATAAAAAAATTACCCGTGAGCAAATTTTTTCAACCCTTTTAGGGGTGGGTAATTATTAGAGAGTACAGGGTGGCCCGAAAAAATTCGGAATATTTTAAAATTTTTAATTACGAAACTATTTCATCTGCAATTTAGGAGCTTCTATGCAATGTTGACCCCAAAATTAACTTAACCCATTACCATATTTTCACACCATTTTTGCTTGAAATTTATTTATTTATTCATCATTATTATTATCAAACACATCATGATCCCATTCGGAGTCAATTTCACGACGAACAACGATTTCTCCATTCACTGATACAAACACTTCAGACACATGTTTCCACAAGAAGAATAAAGCATTTGGACCGCCGAACTCCTTTTTCCATATATTAGGTTGTCTCAAAAGTTTGCACCGCGTTGCCTTGGTCCCCCCTGTTGAAAATTTTATGCAGTTTTAAAAAGTTCTCTGTGTTTATTTTGCAATGTTTTTCAGTTTTTCGTTTATTTTTTTGCTAAGTTGTGGAATTTGATGGAGATTATTTTGTTGATTAATTGTGATGCTTTGTTTTGAATAAAATTTGAAATTTTGCTTTATTTGAACGTTTGACTGTGAAACGGTGCGAACTTTTGAGACAACCTAATATGTAAAAATCATGAAAAATCATATGTAACGTTGGAAAGAAAAATAGTCAAGCTTAATTAGTGTTAGAGAATATAGGTCTTGGCTGCGCAAAAATTCTACCGCGCCTTTTCAAAAACACATCTTCCATAAAAATGCGAGATTTTTAAAACACTGCAAAGACAATTATACATCTTTAATTTTGGGGTCAACATTGCATAGAAGCTCCCAATTTATTCCCACTGTCCTTCCTGCACATATTTTGTGTATAAAAGAGCTAGGTGAGTTGTGAAAAATCAATAAACACAATTTTCTGCTACCCGCTTTTTTCCTTGCTAAGGAGTAGATCGTGGGTTCGATCGCCAGCTCGTTATAAACTAATTCTTAAAAAACAAATTATCCAATGTACCTCAAATGCTGCCCTCGATTTTATGGGAAAATCGATGGTGCGTGGATGTTAAGCCAATTTTATGCAAATGCATAGAATAGGCGTAACGTCCCTTTACCAAATCGATGGGGCAAAAAGCCACCTATGCAATATTTTAATGCTTTTCGAATTTGGGCAGGAGCAGTGTGCGCCAAATCACTTTGCGACAATTCAATTTGGGCTAAAATCAAATCGCCGAAATTAATTTTCAATTCATTGATTTTGGCCCAAATTGAATTGTCGCAAAGTGATTTGGCGAATTTTTCAGGGTCACCCTGTGTATTCATCGAGGTTTACACAATGGTGGACTCTAAATTCAACAATCCTCACTCGGAAATAGCCATAACTTTAACTTCTCAAAAAATTACATTTGGTGTATCTTCCTAATTTTGTGCCCTTTTATTTACTCCTACGTATTTTACAACAATTTCTATGTAACCAATGACCTTCAATTATAACGGAAAATACAAACATTTCATAATATTTCCTTGTTACTTAAATTTCGGGCTCTTAAAATTTTCGAAATCAACACTTGTGTGGGTGTTGGGTTTGGGATTTAAATGGTGCTGTTTGTAAAGTAAAATGCTTTTGATTGATTTCCGCCAGTTACATTTCCTTTTAAGAGGCTCAAATGACACTATTATTTTTATGGCATATGTATTGTTTAGTTTTGGGATTGGTAAGCTAGATTTACGGAACTCCGGATCGAGTTTCTATTATTGCAAAAAAGTACAAATTTTAGCAGACAGAAAAAAGTAATAAAGTCTTAAGTCTGTCTTTACTTAACAAAAAATTGTTCTGAAAGACCACGTTAGTTTCAAATTTTCGAAAATTAGATCTGACTTCGGCTTTAACTGTTTTAATCTAATTAATTTCATACAAAAACAATTAAAAAGCAATGCAGAAACATTTACTTTCTGGAACCTTGAAAAAATGTGGTACAGGCGGTACCCTGCCAATGCGAAGTTTACTTGTAAATGTATTCAATCACCGTCGTGTAGAATTCCTGAAGGAAGGAGTTACAAAACACACGAATAACAGAAACCAACCAGGAAACTTGCGCTCAACCTTTCCTTTACTTCCACGTCCAATCGACCGAGAGAAGTTGCAGTCGCCGCTCCGAAGAATTCCATTGCTTTACGGTACACGATCTTTTGCTTGAATGAGTCGACGAATCCAATGATTTCCGGCAAAACAGCTGTAGATTTCTGAAAGCAATATTAACAAACTGAATGAGGAGAAAAGAAACCTGAAGTTGAAGAAGCAGTTTTTCAAAGATTCCCAAAACACTCTGAAGAAATTGGAGAACTGGCAGCGATTCCACGGAAGCGAAGAACTTCTCCAGAAAGATAGGCGATTTGTTGGCGAATACGAACAGTGCAGTCAGCAGATCCCAAAGTTTCAGAACTTTGTCGATCACCTTTCCCAATGTCAGCCAGCGAGTTGGTCCATGCGTCGGAATCGTTTACCTGAAAACAGCAAGTGAAACACTAAACAAAATAAGTGAAACACAAAAACCTCGAGAAATTCGCACACATCCTTTAGATTCTCATGTCCGCTTGTTGATCCCTTGAAGTAGCTGGCCAGTTTGAAAACGAAGGTTTCGATGTCTACCGGAAGACGATCAGCACCCTTCTGAGCTGAATTGTGGAAGATATGAGCCGGGCATCCAACGGGAATCGAATTCTTCTTGACGAGCAGCTTCTTGAAGACGTTATTCGGACCTTGCACTTGCGGGCCACCAAAGTTTATTGGAGCATTGTCGGCGCAGAAAGATACGAGATTGTTCCACTTGAGTCCATGCTTCTCCAGAATTTGTGCAATAAAGTCGGCGACCAGCTGAGAATCCTCCCCAGGCAAATCTTTCATATCGAGAAGGCAGACTTGGACTCCCTTGTCAGCATTGAAGAACCTGAAAGAGAATATATAATAGGATCTTGTGGGTTATCCATGTACACTTTTTCAATTATTTTAAACAAGGACGGAAATGTTATTGAATGTGTTTAAAATTGAAAAAGTGTACATGGATAACCCACAAGATCCATATAATATAATATTATGCCCTGAAAACCGGTCGCAAGCAAAGAGCAATCCGAATGATTCGACTCAAGCAGTATGCCTCGTCGAAGATTGCTAACCGATGACTTCACGAGACAGCCAGCAAAACATTATTGTAGTTTAAAAGACCACTTTTATGTGTGCACAGTATGGGGTGATTCAAGAATTTGGAACTTTTCTTTTTGGCCCTAACGGAACATTGATGCATGTTTGGAGTCGAAGAGTACATTACACCACGAGTCCTTAGCTTCAGCTCCTGCAGGCTGGCCGGCTGTGTTCAATAAATATGCGCTTTGACTAGACCCAGAGTTATGGTCAAAAAAATCTGGCGGCAACGATGGAACAGTCTGTATAATTGTTTTGCAGCAAGAGTAGTGTGAAGTTTAGAAATGCGATGCAACTGCGTGTTGTGCCTCTTCTCTCCAGAGGTGCCCTAAATCCAACTGGTGTCACTTTTTTCAAAGGTAAATAAAGCCCTGCAGGAGTCATTTTGCCCGGTAAAATATCGATTAGCGACACTAAATGAATTTTTTTTTCAAATTTTTGTCGAAAATTGTCATTTCTGAAGGAAAAAGTTTTTAAAAAGTCTTTCCCAATGCCAAAATCTTGTCCTGAATCCGAATCCGTTGAGATCAGATTGAAATAATTTTTTTGAGCTAAGATGTAGCAATTTTGAGTAGATAATTCCGAAATTTTGCACCACCTACCTACTTTTGTATATATCTCAGCTCAAAAAATTTATTTCGATCTGATCTCAACGGATTCGGATTCAGGACAAGATTTTGGTACTGGGGAAAACTTTCCAAAAACTTTTTCCTTGAAAAATGACAATTTTCAACAAAAAATTGGAAAAAAAAAATTCATTTAGTGCCGCTAATCGATGGCCGTCCATTTGCCCACACCGTGTGTGATTTTTTTGCTGTTTTTTTCTGTAATATTTTCTTTAAAACATTTTTAAAGGGGCTGAAGCCGGTTACCCACCCCTTGCCACCTCTATGATCATGGTTTATCAAAATCCCAAGTTGGAGTTGGAATAATGGGTGTTAGCGAAACAAAATACTTCAATTCCGACTCCAAACAACTAGAAGAATTTATTAACTAAAATCTTGTGAGTTTTTAATTAATTTAGCCCTCAAGTACCGTATTTCCTCTAATAACTCACCCCCCTGAACTTTGAGGACCTACATCTAAGCTCAGAGACAATATTTTTCAAAGCTGTTTTCTGCGTTTTCTTAACTCCCACGAGCTCTACCCATTCCGCTTTTTAGAATTTAGGACCCTACCGATACCCCCCAAATAAATTTTTTTCCAAAGTGTTTCCAAACACTCTATATCAATCTAAAATTACCTCAGCAGTTCAAAAAAGACATTATTTTTGTGTTCTGGTCAATAAAAAATTGAGTTTTGGGCATTTTGAAATTTCGACCATTTCTGGGCTGGGCAAAAAGAGCCTCCAAATGCATTTTTGATCAAGAGTCTTGCTCGGAATCATGTCTAAGTTGCTCGCATCTCTAACCTAACCCCTTCAGGGGCGCAGGGGCTTGGTTGCTTGGGGTTGAGATATAGGGTGCACTTATAGAAACACTTAAAAAAATCATTTAGGGGGTATACTCCGGTAGCGCCGAATTCAGATTTTTACCCAAAAATCTCGAGATCGACCTCAAATTATTCCGATGTTCTTGGATCCAAAAATTAACTCACCCGGGTGAGTTATTAGAGGAAATACGGTATGTAAAGAAATAAATTTTCGTGTTAAGTGTTTGTTGCCAACTAAATATTTATGCAATTTCTCACCAGCTGATACTAAGAAGTAGTAGTAGTTTGGTGACAAAAATTAGCTCCATCAAGAAAAAACACAGTGGTTGTAAGTGAGTGAACACAAAAAGCCAATTACCAAGAACATTTTGTGCTGGGCACAGCTTCGAATTTCAGTTCTAGTGGTCTACAGTAAATTAGAACATTTAAGCAGACAAAAAAAGACAAGATAATAAATAATTTGGATTGTGCGCCATGCCAAAACTTTGGTCTTTGTCACACCACTTGTTTAGAGTTTCAAGAAAATTGAGAAGCCGTGCACTAATTGGCCTAATTTTGCTCGACTCACGATAAACGAGATGGAAAATATTTGTTGGTGGGTGATAAATATCGTCATGCCTTTTTTAATAAAAGCATGACCAAAAGTTTGGTATAAAAAAGCAGATTTTTTGCTGCAACTTAAATGAATTTTTTTTCATGTCGCTCTGGCTCAGCAGCAACACATATTTTGATAATTTTGATAAAAAATGACAACGACAAGAAAATTTCGATCGGAAATGACAACAAGTGCAAGCCTATGAAGCTTGTATGCAAGTAATAGAAAATATTTATTACAAGGGACCACAGGCGCCTATCGGCGCCTCTATAGTATTTCGAAATTTCAATGAGGGGCTATGACTTCATTCATAAAAGTAGGTATATCCCCTATTAGAACTCATTTTTTTCGCCTGTTCTTTTTTTAAAACGAAAGCTGACATTCTGGGGAACACGATGGTATTAGCGACAAAAGTGATTTCGCTATCTACGACCCGTTCTGGCCTTCGAAGTAAAAAAGCGTTACCCACCCATCCAGCCACCCACCCACCCACACCAAATACTATATAAGATTAGTTTTTTTTTAAAAAAATAGAAGTCGGATTGTCTGAGCTATTTTGTCGTACACTTTCCTGGTGAACATTAAAAATACTGTGAACATGGTTTGTGTAATGTTTTTGTATGGTTGCTGAAAATAGCCATCGCCAGCAATTTCTAGATTTTGACTAGAAATCTGGCATTTTGACATGGCAATTGTCATGGCAAAAAATGGACAATTATGAAACCCCCCATTTTTGCATATTTTGTAGTTTCTGAAACACTTTTCTGCCTCTCACATGCAAATCGACGTAATTTCTAAACCGTAAACAGTGAAAATCGATACACAGTCGACTTCCGATTTGACAAAAGCGCTCAAGTTCGTTTCCGTTCAGCGTTTTTCCAGATTTTGTGGCGTACAGACGTTTCGCAAATTTAGTAATTCTATTATTTTATATATGTATTTGCGCAAATTGAAATATTTTTCATCTACGACCACTAATTGTATCCACAGTAACTGCACTTCGGTTGTAAATTCAGTTATCTGTTCTTTCGTTTGCATTGCTTTAATGAGGCATTGATGTAGGATCCTTTTTCATGGATTATTTGTTTAGTGCTCATCATGAAGGTCTGGACTAACGAGTGTTGGACAAATGATCCCGATGTCGTCTATTGGCTGGAGAAAGTGCTTGATAAGAAGCTGAAGCAGAAGGACGTTGCCGCAAATATTCTCAGGGATTTCGGTCGTAAATTTGCTCAGAAGACTATCTCAAACCATGTTCCCAAGGCCGAAGGGATTAAGAAGGAGCAGCAAAAAATAATGTAAGACATTGTTTATATTCATATATTCATATATTATATTCATATGAAGCCTATTTTATACTTTGACACTTTTAGCTCGATCAAGTCCAAGCAGTTTGGGAAGATGAAGGCAGTGCAAAGGGGCGAGCATGTTTACCACACTTTTCGCATCAGCAATGATCAAACAGAATGGAAGAACTACTACATATGCTATCACTGCGGCGAGTAAGTGATCTTATATCTTTGCTCTCGTGTCTTGTTGTAAGCGCTGCGCACGTTTAGGATCAAGCACAATCTGAAGAAGGAGGAAGGTGAGCCGTTTCGAGTGCCAACGCTGCACGAAGCTACTGAAACCGGGGAATGCATCGTCTTTGGCTCCCACCACGCCCAATGCAAGGTCTACAAGGAGAGTAAAATTCTCGCCATGAATTTGGATAGAGAGTGCCGCCAAGAAGTCAGGACGCAGGAGCTCAGCCACAGACAACATTCGAGAAGGTAGGTTGTTTAACATTTAATTGTTCGATCGGGTTTAAGTGGTTCCTTGTCTTAGTATCAGGAGAAAGCGCTGAAGATGTCTCAGGCGAAAGAAGAGGGCGTATTCAATCCTTCCTCCGTCAATATGCAATTCGGCTCGTACGAAGAAAAGAGGCAACAGTTATTCCATCATCGGCGCCAAGGAGTACTAGTGGTGGACGACGCGTTTGTCTTGCCCAGCGCGTTCAAAGTCACAAAGGGATCCACCGAGAGGTACACAACTTATAATTCTTTTACTTTTTGTATTTTTTACTTAGATGGCCGCTCGTGTCGGACAGGGAAGCAGGAATCGACGTTATGGCCAGCGATCAGGATCTGACTACTGGTGCCAAATGCAAATATCTGGCCATTGATGCGACATTTGATGTTTGCTCTCCTGGCTTCGGTCAATTGCTCACTATCCACGGATTCGTGAGGATTTATTCAATAACTTCGTTGATTCCATGTATCTCTTGCAATTTTAGCTGCCGATCGAAGAACCAGAGGTCAAAGAGAAGCAAGCCGAAGAACAGCAAGGCAAGCCAAGGGGTGAATGGGTGTCCATAGCTTACGCTCTCATGAAAAAGAAGACAACGAAGAGCTATGAAATCGTATTGCATGCAGTGGTGGATGGATGGAAGAGGCTTGGATTGGTCCCCATCTACAAAAACGTATTCATGGATTTTGAGCGAGCCAAACTCAAGGCAGCGATGGGAATATTGGGGGCTAACGTAGGCACATTGCTGATGATTTTTCTTTTAATTGCTTATTTCTCCTGCAGAAGGTCAAGGGATGTATGTTTCACTACTGCCAAGCTGTGCTCCACAATGTCAAGAATCTCGGTGAAGGAATGATCGTTCGGTACAAGGAGGATGCTGCCTTTCGCTCTAATCTCGCGCTTCCTCTCCTGCCGCCAGATCTGGTTGAATCTTCTTGGGAGACTCTGAAAAAGGAACTCTTCGCTTTGGAGGGAGATGTGGAGCTGATCAAGGTCAGTTGATATTGTCTGTACATTGACTATATTTAATGGCTTCGCTTAGCGATTTGTCTCCTACTTTGGGATTCAATGGATGTCAATGCACGTCTGGAATTTTTACCAAGAGGGTACAAGAACGAACAACGCCGCGGAAGCATATCACTCTTTCCTCAAAAGGTTGCTCGAACTGCCTCATAGCTTGGCATATTTTTATTGTTTCTAGACGACATGGGGCATTGCGCAGACCAGGCAATTCTCTTCTCTTCGCTTTCCTCCAGAAGCTGCAGTTCCAACAGGCCGTTCGAGTGGGGCGTATTGAAGGCGGAGTGAAAGTGAAGAGGAAGAACAGAAAGTACGAGAAAATAAATGATCAACTCTGGGAATTGTGGGATGATTTTGATGTAGGGCTTAAACTTTACATTTTG
This sequence comes from Ditylenchus weischeri, assembly GCA_029231635.1. Lineage (NCBI taxonomy): Eukaryota > Metazoa > Nematoda > Chromadorea > Rhabditida > Anguinidae > Ditylenchus > Ditylenchus weischeri. Next base: position 39,709 of record JAMRYI010000341.1, read on the forward strand.
TGAACTATCTCATTGTTTTTTTCAGGCAAAGGCCAAGGATCGCAAGTCTGTTGATATTATGAGCCACTGCTTTCTCTCAGCTGCCTCCCATTTGGTGCCCGATTTGAACAAGACAGGATTGAGGACAAAGAAGGCCGAGCGAGCTGCGAAGAACCGTAAGAGGCGAGCGACCGACCCAGTTCCTGTGAAGACGAAGAAGCCGAAGCAGTCCACTGAAGCCACTTCAACAATCGACTTGACAGGTTTGAATCACTTCTTTCCTATTGTTCTATTTGGCTTTTCAGGAATCTCATCAGATGCCCTTGAAATGATTAACAACTTTGGATCAAAGGGGGAAGAAAAGGAGCAGCCGAGTGAAGTGGTCGTTGAAAGGTTCGGGATCGCCTTGCGAGAGAGTGATATGGCTGAGCTAGCGCCGGGAGAATGGCTAAACGACAAAATCATCAATTTCTACATAAGCCTGATCGAGGAGCGCGCAAACAACGATCCAAGTCTGCCGAGGGTGCTCGCGATGGACACATTCTTCTATCAAGGTTTGTCGAGGCAAGGGCCTGCGGCAATGTCAAGATGAGTCGAGCGAGTGGACTTGTTCAAGGCCGACATAATTATGTTCCCAATTCACCATCCAGGGCATTGGTGCTTGGCGGTAAGAATCTTTGTGTTTTATCTTGTCGGGAATTTGTGGGATTTTAGGTTGCTCACGTGAAGGAAGGAAGCATCAACTACTACGACTCACTGCATGGAGATGACAATGGATGCATTCGCCGACTGCAGTAGCCTTTAAAGTTTATTGGCCATATTTATCTAGCTTATTTTCTTTTAGAGAGTTCTTCGATTGTGAGGCGAAGCTGAGAAGAGAAGATGTGGCGCCAATGGGCTGGACTCCCTCAGTGCCAAGAGTATTATCCAAAATCCTTCGATCTGTTCATTAAAATTCCGCTAATTATAGTATATTCCCGTGCAAACGAATGGATGCGATTGCGGCGTTTTCGTCTGTGCCTACGCGGAATGCCTTTCTGTCCGCGCGCCGATGAACTTCGCCCAGCCCGGCATGAAGAAAATCAGAAAAAAATATGATGGATGAAATCACGGATTGCCTTTTGTTTCAAACGTTGCTTAACAGTTGTTATGTTTGTTCGCTGAGTTGATTTGAATAAAGCTAGGTTTTTGCACTTCGTAGTGCTGGTTGCTATAGGATATCCCGAACCACATCGGCCTTTCTGGATGTAGTGTTTGAGCCAGGAAGAAGTAAAAATTTGGCCTGGGAATGCGGGGCGGTTTGCGGGTTATCCGCGCCATAAAAACACGCGGTTACCTGCAAAAATATTTGAATTTGCGCAAATACATATACCGTATTATCTCTAATAAGCGCCCCGGGGCGCTTATTTTTCAACCCTCCGAAAATCGGAAAAATTTTGGGTCGATCTCGAGATTTTTGGATGTACAACCAAAATCTAAAAAGTGGAATCGGTAGAGCTCGTGGGAATTAAGAAAATGCAAAAAACAGCTTTGCAAAATATTTGCTTTGCCCCGAGATACAGACCCTCAAAGTAGAGGGGGCGCTTATTAGAGAGGGGCGCTTATTAGAGATAATACGGTATAAAATAATAGAATTACTAAATTTGCGAAACGTCTACGCACCGATTTTGTCAGTCTTTTGTCAGATGTCTTGTTTCTTATCTTTTATTCGCCAGAATTTGATTTTCTTCATTTCTGTTTATTTGTGCTTTTATACGCTTTCCGTCAACAAAAACAATGACTAAACACCATCACCAAACTATTCTGCGACAACTTTTATGAAGAAAATAAAAAGGTGGTGCGGATAAAGGATAAGTACCGTTGCCTTTGGTCAATTTAGTCCGAAAATGAGAAGGATTCCGATTTTGACAGTCTTTTTTGTAAATGGCATCAGTTTTGCTGAAAACACCCGAATCTATCGAAGTAACAAGTCCCTATTTAAAAAAGAAACCATTTTTTGACGTTAAAAGAATGTTTAGTAGGTCTCATCAACTTTTCAAGGTAACTCCTGTTTGACGTCCACCACTACCATAATTTGCTTCCGGTTTAAATTTTCAAAACGAATATTTGTACATAAGTGTTCCAAAAAGGTTGTCTTCTCTTCCTCCTCAACAGCAACAAATGACGTTTTCCAAAATGAAGAATACTTTGCCCTCCCCCCCTCTCAGAAGAAGCAGCCAACTCAAACACTTAACTTGAAGCCCCCAAACCTGAAAGAATTCCCATGCCAGCCACTCTAACATGGGCCAAGGTATAGTGGTTTCCGCAAAAGGACAACTTCAGACTAGAGGCATGGCTCCTCCCCTTGTATCCGGTGCTGGTTCACTCACTTACTCACCCACACTTGCTAGGGCTGAGTCTTCTGCCAACACCCAGCAGCCACCATTAAGCCAGCGGCTTTTAAGTAAGTCATTGTTGTTGTTGGTGTGTGTGAAATATGGATGAATAAATCTGGGGAGGGGCCTATTAATATAACTAATATTGTGACTACTGGCCTAGCTCCACCCCTTGCTCCAGTTGTTATTTAAGTGCCCCAAGCCATCTTTGGGTTCCCGCAGATTTTCACATCTGGGAATTGAGGGTAATAGTGGGTGGGGTTGGAATTGGAACTTCTTCCAATTGAAAGGCCTATTTATTCCACAGATATTTGCCATTTGGATGAATTCGCTCCAATTTCTGAGTATCACGTCCTGAGTTCCATTTATCTTTTTGGGCATTTAGTTGTTCAAAGGCTGCTCTCATACATTTTTAGGCAGCAGACGAGGAGAAACTTTCCGGCTCTATATGTGTTCATGCCGACGCCGGAAAAAATATGCCTTGGTCCCCCCTGTTAATTTTGTTTGCAAAAAAAAGTTTTTGCCTTGGTCCCCCAAGCTGATTTTTTTCAAAAAATTTTTTTTTTATTAGTTTTTGATTAAAAATAATATAAATTGCGTGTTAGAAATATAAATTTACGAGACTACTCCTACAGTAAATCGATTGCTATGTAGGCTTGTATTGGCAGGAGCACGACCAAAAACAGCACATTTTTGGCCAAAAACTTTTCAACTCCACTAGAGTCGAATCCCTCGCTCATGTGCACCTTAAAAAATTTCCCATCTGTGTCCGAATTTTTTTTCGACACCACTTTTGAAGTCTTTTATTAATTCTGTTTGGACAGTCTGGTCTAAAAATTGCAAGTATACCGATTTTGGATTAATATTGACGTACATCGCAATCTTAAAATTAAAATTAATGATGATTTTTTCAATACTAATGTTGTATAGTTTTCACAAAAAAGTTGGAAAAATTGGAAACGTTACAATTTTGAGGACCAGATGGTTCAAACAAAATTTCGTAAAAGACTTCAAAAAAATTGTCGAACCCGGCCGGCAAAATCAATTTTAGGCTGTTATTGAGAGCCTCAACTATATTTTTCAATCCAATTATCCACCAGCAAAATAAACTATTGTATTAGTTCAGGTTCAAGTCTCCGCCCTACAAGCGGTCAACTGTTTTGCCCTCCCAATCTCCAAATGTCTTCTTCTGCTTCAGCGACCACATCTTGCAGACAGCCATCAGTCTGGCCCACAATCAGGATGCTAGTAGCCAGTGTGTGCATAATGGCCATGTTCGCTGTGAGTAGTCTATTATTTGAGATATTTCCATTGTTGGACATTGTTCAATCTTTTAAAGTACACAGCTTTTACAATTTTAGCTCTAGCAATTTTCTATTTATAGTCCTAGAGGAAGCAGGCTCACAATAAGTCGAAATTTTTGCAAGTCAACGCCTCTCATCGATCGTGATTATTTGCGCAATAATACATGACAAAGGGACCACAGGCGCCTATCGGCGCCTCTATAGTATTTCGAAATTTCAATGAGGGGCTATGACTTCATTCATAAAAATAGGTATATCCCCTATTAGAACTCATTTTTTTCGCCTGTTCTTTTTTTAAAACGAAAGCTGACATTCTGGGGAACACGATGGTATTAGCGACAAAAGTGATTTCGCTATCTACGACCCGTTCTGGCCTTCGAAGTGAAAAAGCGTTACCCAACCACCCACCCACACATGTCAAATACTATATAAGATATATTTTTTTAGCGAGGGCTATTTGGAAAGGGCTCATTTAAGCTGGCGAAACTTTAAATAAATTTAGTTTATGGTATGAAAAGTGAAAATTTTCAAATCCTGGCAGAGTAAAAGTGGAAGAAAAACGTGCCTTGAGTTCGGCTTTCGCTGTTCTAGCATTGAGCTATTCAAGCTTTTGAATCCAGACACTTATTCCTGGAAAGGCGCCCAACCAACTTCCTTACACCTTCTCCATTTTTTTTTCCAGGACCAATCAGCTACCGAATCACCCACGCCGGCCTACTCTACCCCTAAAACTTAAAACTAATACCTAAGACTGCGTATATAAGTTGCTTTTGAATGTGAAAGAGCCGCTTAAAAATAGTGTTGTCGTTTACTTTACCAGAAAATCGAAATAATTTTTCCTTGGTCGCCCCTGTTGTTTTTTGCAAGAATAGAAAAAATTCTAAATTTAACAAATACTCATATGCCAAAAATGTCCACTGAGATGAACAACAAATTGAGCGGTAATTTGCCTGAGAGTCATCTTGAAAAAGTGGGTCAAAACACGATTTTGAATCAGGAGGATGGGTGAGACATTAGAGATTATCTGGTATATTTAGATAAAATAGTCATTTTTTGGGTTGCTGGTAATGTGGCTAGGGGAGATTTGGCAAAAACGAGATTTGGCAAGCTTAACTGTGATAGTGAGGGCGTATTAGTACACTACGTAGCCGAAAACACCTAATTTTTAGGTGCCGAAACCTGCTTAGCATCTGTGGCTCTACTGCAGAATCGGTTGCAAAAAAGTGCTTGGTCCCCCCTGTTGTTTTTTTTGTGAAAAACAGCTTGGTCCCCCCTGTTGTTTTCAAAAAAAAATTATGTCTAAATTATGTTCTACAAGCCGAACAGGCGCCTTAACAGGCGCCAAAATAAACTAAAAATTTCAAAAAAATATTTTTGAAAACAACAGGGGGGACCAAGCTGTTTTTCACAAAAAAAAACAACAGGGGGGACCAAGCTGTTTTTTGCAACCGATTCTGCAGTAGCGCCGCATCTGTTTAGCTACTTGGTTTGCCGGCTTACTCGGCTTGCCAAATATCGTTTTGCAAAACATCCCCTAGCTGTAGTGTGGGCGTTAAATTTGCGATAAATTCTCAAGTCTCGTGTGTGTGAGATTCTTTTTTTGGGATTAGCGTTTGCCGCCAGCTGCAACAATGAAACCTACGCTTTTTTGCTCGCACTAGCTTGAACACAAACAAAGAGAGGGGACGGATTTATAGCAGCTTGGGAAAACTATGAAACAAAAAAAAAGCAATGAGAATTTTTACCTCATCATGTGGGATATTTGACTGGCTGCAGCTCAACAGAAAAAAAAGACAATTCAGTCGGCCGCAAAAATTGATTGTTGTGGCTAGCACCTAATTGAGGGGGTTGACACTCTCTCGGCTGCTCTTGATGTAACCTAATTAATTTAAATTAAAATTTATTAAAAATAAATAAAGAAAAAAATACACGCAAATTTGTTAAAATATAAACATGGTATAGCCTTGGTCAAAACTGCAGGGTTAGTCAAAAATTAAACAGACATTTTTTGAAAATTCGTTTTCGCTTCAGATTGTGTTTTTGATTTATATTAGGTTGTGTCATAAAAACGTTCGTTTTTTTTTTCAAATCAAATTTTTAAATTTTTTCAATTCATCAAATTTCAAATTTCTCGACAAGTTTGTAAAAGTTGACCTCTCATTTTGTAGCTGAGAATCTTGGCTACAAAATGGGAGGTCAACTTTAAAAAACTTGTCGAGAAATTTATGGGAAAAACACAATGCCACAAAAATTTGATTTGAAAAAATACGAACGTATTTATGACACAACATAATATTTTGAGGACATATCTAAGTCAAGAGAAAACATTTTAGACAAAATATTTCCTCTAGTAACTCACCCGAGTGAGTTAATTTTTGGATCCTTGAAAATCGGAATAATTTGAGGTCGATCTCGAGATTTTTGGGTAAAAATCTGAATTCTAAAAAAGCGGAATGGGTAGAGTTCGTGGGAGTTCAGAAAACGCAGAAAACAGCTTTGAAAAATATTGTCTCTGAGCTTAGATGTAGGTCCTCAAAGTTCAGGGGGGTGAGTTATTAGAGGTAATACGGTAGCTGTTCATTGTGTTGTAACGTAAAAAGTGGGAAGCCAACCCACTAGGCTACACGTGTAGAACCTATAGAAATAGTCGTAATTTAACCTATATGTAACATCTCCGCCTTTAAGTATGAATGTAGATTTCGATGGACTTATAGAAACCGTTCGCAGGGTTACTAGGAATCCAGAGCAGACATCCCACTAAGATGAATCTCCCATGTCTAAACCTCTTCTAGGTGTATGCAAATAACTGACATGGCCGCGAAATTTTGAAAAATCGGATCGAATTTTTTTTCAGTGGAGTTGCCACCTACTTCCTCCGTTGTATTGTAATACAACCACTTATTAGAAACGTCGAATGGGAGGGTCCGAATGTAATGGGAGGAATTCGAAATATTAAATGTCCGGGACCCATGCGGGATCGAACTTGCAACTGCGCCAATTGTTGTAACGCAAAAAAATGGGAAGCCAACCCACTAGGCTGTAGAACTAATAGAAATAGTCGTAATTTAACCTATATGTAACAATTGCATTTTTTACTGCTGCAAGCTCTTCATATTCAACTTTTAAGATTTTGATTAAGCAACCGAAAAAATCATAACCGACCCAAAAATTTACCCGATTTTAAAAGGATTCAAAAATTATTTTTCAAAGGGGATTATTTTTAGAAAAAATACGATAAGTCAAAAAATCAATTTTAAACGAGGTAATAAAGGTAAAAAGATAATAAAAAACTTTGAGTTTGGTGAATTTAGGATGCCCTGGCCTTTGGTTTTATTGAAAAATCTGGTTAGCAAAATTACAGAAACATTTTTAAGGAGCTTCTAGATTGATAACAAAAATCATAAAGTTGTGTCTAACAATACAAAGTCGAACATTGGTCTGGTTCCCATTTGCTAGTTCCTTTTGTTGGTGGTGCACTCATAGGCGTACTCAGGATAATGAAAAATTTTCTGACGAAGGGGGGAGGCTACAGCCCGGCTAGAACCACCCCCCTCTCTAGGTACGCCTAAGGGTGCACTAAATAGCCTACCCATTTGCCGCTCTCTCACTTCTTGGACTTAGGTAGCAAATTTAGGCATAAAGTTGACAAAACCGCAGCTAAACTAACTTTCTGACCAAAAGTTATTTCCCATGGCATATCGGAATTTGGCCGCAAATTCAAAAAAATTTTGTTTTAAAAAGAACAAACCAAAAAATTTGGCGGCAAAATTCTGATACAGTCGACTCTCGATGACCCGCCACCCCCTCAAGTTCGTTCCCGCCTCGGGTCCGACACTTTTTTTACCTCAATTTTTAAAAATAACCGGCAAAATCGGAATCCTTGCGATATTTCGCATCGGGCTGAAGAATCATGTTTGGCAAAATTTTTCAAAAATTGAGGTAAAAATGTCGGACCCGAGGCGGGAACGCGGGGTGGCGGGTTATCGAGAGTCGACTGAGTGTATGCCCATTTTAGAAGTAGCAAATTCCGAACAAATTGACTATTTTATAAAAGATCACTAATGAGTCCATTGGTTTGCAGTCGATAACACTAGCTGCCCCAGCAACAAGCAAAACCAGCAACCAGGAGATGCAGCCAGACAAACGCAGTTTTGACTCTTTCAACAGCAGAGGTTTCACTGGCTTCGACAAACGGGCATTTGACTCATTGGCCAGCCGTGGCTTCCGTGGTTTCGACAAGCGGGCATTTGACTCCTTCGTAGGTTTTCTTAGTAGATATTCATGTTTCAAACATCCCTTTTTTTGCCAAATCAGGTGTTAACCATCCGAACCAATCTAATTTACCGAAGAATTTAGTATGGGTAATATTTAAATCTGCCCGCTAATCTGTGAAAAATGCCCCCTAATTCCGGGAAAAATGCCCCCTGATTTCTGAAAAATGCCCCCTAATTTTCTGAAAAATGCCCCCTAATTTTCTGAAAAATGCCCCCTAATTTTTTTCTCGGTGACTCACTGCGTTAATGTTACGCCGAAGGGTGATTTTGTACGCTGAACGATTTTGTACGCTTTTTGTGTTCCTCTCTTTTATTTTCAAAGTATTCAAGTAATATTGGGTTGGTCAAAAATTATCCGGGATATTTTATTAAGACTTATATTTTATCAATGTTGCAATCATATCTATTCTCTTTTCATACCATTTTGTAGCTCTGCATCTCCTCTTTCAAATGGCATATTAATCTTGAAAAATAGACTTTCTGAAAAAATGCAAGAAATCTGAAAAAATTGGAATAACTTGGATTTTGGCCATTTTTTCAGAAAGTCTATTTTTTCCAAAAAGCCATATCTCAACACTCAGATCTCCAAAAATTATTCTGTAAAGTGGATTTTGTAGCTCTTGAGCTGCGCTACAACTTAGTTTTATGATGTTGCTAGATCGTAAAATCCAGAATTAAAATTTTGACCAGTTAAAGTGATGAAAACGCTCGTCAATTTCTCAAAAAGACCTGACAAGTGTTTGGAGCCAAATGGTGGCTTATCCAAAATAATCAAGCTAAGATTAATATGCCATTTGAAAGAGGAGATGCAGAGCTACAAAATGGTATGAAAAGAGAATAAATATGATTGCAACATTGATAAAATACCGCTATATGGGCGCGCCTGGCGAAAAATGGGCGAAATATCTTGATGTTTTCCTTTCTTTCTAGTCTACCATATTTTCTTCAATAGAAGCCCTCCCCTATTTGAAAATACGTTTTAATTACATTTTGGGTGGTCACTTATCCATAATAAGTTGAAAATTGTATGGTCAGAAACACAATGCCACATCCTCTACTTTCAAAAGAGGGGAACTTCTAATAAAGAAAATATGGTATATGAATAGAGCTAGTAGGGTTGGATTCGGTCGGTTAACCGAAAACCGGGTTTTTTGGCAAATAAACCGAAAACCAGGTTTAGCAAAATACCGGTTTATTTGCGACAAAAATTAACCGAAAGCCGGGTACAGTTCGGTTAACCGACCGAAAATTTTTGAAAAAACCGGAACCGAAAACCGGCTTTGAAAAAAACCGGTTTTTTTAAACCGGCCGATCCAAAAAAAACCGACTGAATCCGACCCTAATAGCTAGCAATAGAATATAAAAATACAAATATTATGTCATCTTGGGTTCTTCGATATTTTTTTAAGTTGGGTTGATCACCTAAAGAAGCCAAATCCAATATTTACATATGGAACACAAAGAAAGTGAGCCCTTCAAGGCCACTTAAAATGGGAACCTCTGGAAATTGCTTTTGGCCGCTTTTTAAACAAAAGAACATACTTAGTATTGCGCCTTCACAGTCATTTATCCTCTTTTGGAATAGATAGTTAATTTTACAATTCTAAGCAACAAATGACGCACCTAATACAAGGAAGTCCAAAAAAACTCGATCGATTTAAAATTTTTTGACGAACCATGTCATGTGCTAGGAACATGACACTTGCCATCTGCAGCATCTCAATTTACGCTCACCTCACTCCTGCAGATAACTTCCATTTGAAGCATTTCCAAAATAATTTACAATGACTTCTATTTTGCTCTATTCCCCAAATCTCAACACTATACAAGGTGTGCCAATAAAAAACTTGACCACCTAAAAAAAAATAAATTGGTGTACGTAACACCTTGCCTGGCCGATTTCCGAAATTTTCGAAAATCTCCACAGTCTATGAATTTTGATTACGACCATGGTTTTTTTTCTATTTTTTTACTTGCTGGGTTTGAGAAGAGAACTCACACTCTTTACAAGAATTGGCGGTTCGAGTACCCATTTTCGGGTTTTTTTACCCGAAAATCGGAAATTATCCGGTTATCGGTTCTGGTACCCGAACCGCAAATGTCGGTTAGCCGCCAACCCTACTCTTTACTATACCTGAATTCATATTGGGTCTGAAACACACTGTAAATGTTATTTTTCATGAAAAACATTGCAGGGAGTAGATAAAATATGACTTGCGTTTGAAAATTGCTTTGACAAATTGATTTAAATTTTTTTCGCAAAGTGGTCAAGTTTTTTTCGACGCACCCTGTGTTATCCATTTCCATGACTAAAATAAAAGACACTAAAATTTCATGAAATGTGCTTTGAGTTATCCACTCCCTATCATGCTTGCTTCTATTCTTTGGCGTCTTCTTTTTCTTGAGTTTCCGTGCACAAACACAGCACAAGACCATTGTTGCACACACACGGCAACAACAATATTGAGCTTAAATGTATACTTGCGGTTTGCCTGGCTCAATCAAGTTCAAAGGAACGCGACAATCACCTTTTGGAGCGACAATTTCGTTTAGAAATTTTGACCCTAGTGCCGAAAAAACGCGACCATTCCTTTCACCTTGGGATTATGGAAAATTTTCCAGCTGTGGAAATTTATGGTAGAAAATGGCGGGGAATGGCTATATGGTCAATTTCAAAATGGCCGGTCATTTGCCCGACTCTAATTTTCACTTAAAACATGATGTAATATGTATTATTTTATCATGATCAACTCTCGTTAAACTGGCACTCCCGTGAAATGGCATCGTTGATAAACGGGCACTTTGAAAAAGCCGTATTTGAGAAATTAGGCAAAGTAAGTAAACTGGCCTCTCCCCGATAAACTGGAACCCCAGGCTGGTCCCCAGGGGTGCCAGTTTATCGAGAGTAGACTGTACAAATTATTAAAATGGTTGTCAAACCACTAGAATTAAAAATAATAATTGTGCATAGACCTTAATAATTTTTCAGGCTGGCACCTTTTCTGGACTGGACAAACGCAGTTTTGACTCATTCAACAGCCGTGGCTTCACCGGCTTTGACAAGCGATCTCCCTTTGATTCATTTGTAAGGGAATTGGATTTATTTTAAAAATAAGTATATTTGCTCAAAGTAAGTATATTTTAGGATATTTTGGTGGCGAAAATATGTTGTTACTGTTAACGGATTTAAAGGGGGAATGGTCTTTTTATCTCTAGCCTTTTCGTCACCTGGTCATTGTGAAATTAAATTATACGCTCACTCCTCCCTGAAAAAGTTGAAGTTGCGGCCGTGAATATGTGTTTATCTTGAGAATCGGAATTCTTAGGTTAAATCTCCTGGATATTAGGTTGTCTCAAAAGTTTGCACCGTTTCACAGTCAAACGTTCAAATAAAGCAAAATTTCAAATTTTATTCAAAACAAAGCATAACAATTAATCAACAAAATGATCTCCGTCAAATTCCACAACTTTCTCCCAGCGTTCTTGAAGACGACTGATTCCCTTGACATAAAATCCGGCTGGCTTTGAAGAAAAGAAACGATCCCAGAATCAGCCCAGAATCAAACAAAAACAACATAACGTGGCGAATATGATTGCTATCCATCTAAAAACAATAAACAATATGAGCTGAGCAAAAAAATAAGCAAAATCAAGAACGCTGGGAAAAAGTTGTGGAATTTGATGGAGATTATTTTGTTGATTAATTGTTATGCTTTGTTTTCAATAAAATTTGAAATTTTGCTTTATTTGAACGTTTGACTGTGAAACGGTGCGAACTTTTGAGACAACCTAATACAAACCCCTGTCCATTACCAAGTAACACTACCTGGGTACTACTACCGATTTACCACCATCCGTTTTCAGTACTACTTTTTCAGGAGAAAATCAGATGCCGGATAACCGAGGTCCGCGGGTCTTTATGGCGCAATTTAAAGATTTTGAAAAAACGAATGGCAAAATCAGAATCCTTGCGATATTTCGGACTAGACTGGCGAATCACATTTAGCAAAAGACTTCGAAAATTGAGCTGAAAAAAGTGTCGGACCCAAGGCGGGAATGAACTTTTGGGGGTGCCGGATAAACGAGGTTTGACTGTACTACTACCGATTTACCACCATCCGTTTTCAGTACTACTTTTTCAGGAGCACTTACATTAGGTAAAACGACACTTAGCTATGAGAACAGCTAGCTATAGACAGTTGGCTATGATTTTTTTTTGAAAATTGTCATACTTTTTTGAACAAAAGTTCTTATTTTAGCAAAAACGATTTTCTGACGTCACCCAGTAGCCAAATTTTTCTCAGCAATCCAAATCAAAAAGCAGAGTTTGAAAAAATTCTTGTGTGCTGAGATATGACCTAAAGTTGGTGTGTCAATATGCCACCCTTTTACTTTAAGTCATATCTCAGCACACAAGCATTTTTTCAAATTCGTGAGAAAAATTTGGCTACTAGGTGACGTCAGAAAAACCTTTTTTGCTAAAATAAGAACTTTTGTTTAAAAAAGTATGAAAATTTTCAAAAAGAATCATAGCCAACTGTCCATAGCTAACTGTCCTCATAGCTAAGTGTCCTAGCCCCCTTACATTATACCTCCAGCACTTATTTACATTTTTGATTAGTTTTTATGCAAATTTTTTTTTAGTTAAAAAATTTTTAAATTTGCCCTGGTCCCCCAAGTTAAATCGATTGCTGGAGATATAGTGTAATCGAGTCCTAGGGTTACAGTGTAATTTAGCCCTTTTTTTACCACTGCGTGGACGCCTAGGCAATCACCAATTTTGCAGCACTATAGAACATATATATTCCGAAAACCTAAATACCTAATGAAACCATGTGAAAAAACCACTACCTGGATACCGCTACCTGGTTATAATTATTGGAGTACTAGCTTCTGAGTCTACCAAATGGGGATCACCACAAACATTACCTGAGTAGTACCTCCTGTTTATTACCGAGTGGACACATGCGTAACAATATCTGGATATTTTGATACAAGATTTGGGAGAACGCAAGTTTTCTGGTAACAATGTAGTAGATACTCTAGTAATTGGATTTCTACCAGGTAATAGAGTACTGCATAGTGGTCATAGTATTACCCTTTAGTGGTGTAGATACCTAGATACTTAGTAGATACTTAGTGCTCTTTCAGATAAGATTTTGGGTAGGTTATCAACTTTTCGAGGTAAATATCTGTTCAGGATGATATCTGGTAGCAAAGAAAAAATTATGTTTGCTAGCACCAGGATTCAAAGCCTAAATTCTCATTTTCTTTACGTTCAGATTTCTTTATTCGTAACGATTTTTTAGTCAAAAAATCGATTTTTTTGAGAAAATTTTCGATCTTTTTAAAGTTATGTGCATAATTTAAAAAATAATCTGAAGTCATCAATATCAGATTTGATGTGAAACTCCCGAAGAGAAAAGCAATCTGTATTAGACGGGAACCCTCTAATTTTTTACTAGGATTTCAGAGTTAAAAACATTTTGGATTGACAATTTCGCGATTTTTAGGGGTTTAAAAATAGACGGGCATGCCCTTCTAATAAAAAAAATACGATAGTAAAAAGCAGAACCATTCAAAAAAATATGTTATCCATATTTTGGATGTCCCTTTTAATCTAAAGTTTTCCTAGGGAATCCTAATTACTAAACAAAATTTAAAAACCCCAGCTTTCAGCATCGTCGTTGACGACAATATAAATTCTTGCAGGCCACATTACTCTTTTGTCTAGCACTATACTCTTTTGAAGCTAGTTAGAATATTTTTCGACTCTATTGTACAATGGGCACCTTTTTTTCCCTCGGTTCCTCTATTGATTTTTTCCAAAATTTTTGCAAAAAAGTTAAACAATGACAAAATTTTGGAAGAAATCAATGGGGGACCAAAAGAAAAAATGGCACCCAATGGAGAATTAGGACGATTTCTCAAATTTTTCAAAAGTCTCGAAAGAGTATTTTGGTAGACAAAAGAGTACTGTCCTCTGCACATAAAAATACTTTGAATCTAGTCTCGACTAAAAATATTACAGAACAATAAAATTTAGGTAGGAAGTGGATTCACAGGAATGGACAAACGCAATGCTTTCGACTCCTTCAACAGCCGTGGCTTTACCGGTTTTGATAAACGGGCCTTTGACTCATTTAACAGCCGCGGATTCACTGGTTTCGACTAGTTGACCTTTTTGCTGCACACACACACAAATATTTAGCATCACTTTTTATACTTTGCTTGTCTTTTATCTGCTTGTCTAAACTTGTAAATTACTGCTGCTGCATAAAGATACACACCCAACATATCCCTGCTGCTGTGGTCGTCGTGGTCGTCACTCAAGAATAAGCATCCCTATGTCTGGGTCCAACTCCCAACAGTTTTGAGCTCTAATAACACCACATTTTGTTTGCATTTCACACCAAATAAATTATTTTATTGTTGTTGTACATTTGCAATAAAACAGGAGAAAATAACTTAAAAATTATACTACTACCTCGAGGTGCATCCCCTTGAAATAAGATCAGGTGCGAAATTTTAAAGGGAATGGGCAACTAGTGTGAAGACTAGAAACTACTTTAATGAATTTGGTCACACAAGTTGCCTAATCGCCCCTCCACCGACAAATCCAAGGGACTGCCTGCCCTCCCCTGCAAAACAGACTGTGGATGACCATCCAGCGGCCAATCAGCGGGCTCCTCTGAATTGTCAGGCCGACCAGCTGGGAGAAGGAAATCCACGGGAGTTTCGGCAGGGCATCCATCGGCTGCTCCAACAAGGCAATCCGGCAGCGGCTTTCCCCAGCTCCTGGTTATGCTTATGGCTGATTTCGAATCAAAAACTATCACAGCTTATGACTCGATGAAACTCTTGCAAAACGACCCCGAATTAGAACAAGCTAAAGCTATCTTTGCGTGAGTCACCTGGAAAATGATAAAATTTGAAATTCATGTATTTAGCTCAATGGTAGATGTGCTCGCACAAAAGCAAAAGTTGGACGATATTATTCAGTTGCAAATTCTTCCTTCTACGAGAAAAAACGTTCCACAAAACGTTGTGGTGTCTTTACAATTCTCTTTGCTTATTATGCCGCACAAGGAAAGATATTTAACTTTGAGCAAAAGCATATTGGTTTCTTTCGACGCAAACTTGCTTGGGCTATCTTACACAATAATTCTATTGAAAACTTAATATCCCACAGCAAGAGTCAAATAACGAAAAAGGTATAGCAAGCGCTGTTACATTATGCTGTACAAATGTGTTTTTGAAGACTTTTTGCTGCCTAAAAAACATGGCAAACAATTGATGCTTTTAAAAAACCGTTGACAGAGAAATTTGACACACAAAGTGATAAAAATATTTTTTTTGATATTATATTTATATTAACAGATCTAAGCTGTTCAAATTGTGTAATGAAACTCAAAAATCCTGGCACTAATTGCTTCGCTAACTCGGCTTTTCAACTTCTTCTATGCATTCCTCAGGCCATATACTATCTTCGTGACTATAATAGAGGTCATCAGCCATATGTCGAATTATCAAGGATTGTAAAGTCGAAAAAGTCTGTTGAAGATTTGAGTGAGCTGAGAAAATTGCCTGAATTTATTGAATACAGCAATGGTGAGCAAGATGCGAGTGGGTTTCCGAGTGGAATCCGAGTCATAAGCAGAACTTCAAAAAAGTTCTCGGTAGCTGAGATATGACTGAGATATATACTGTCAAAATATCTTACAGTTTAATAATTTAGGCTAAAGTACACAATCCCCCCTGGCCCAAAAATGGCCAAAATGATGTCCTAAGGCCGTTTTCTCTCTCTAACTCTCAATCGTTTTCTCTCTATCTCTAACTCTCAAGCCCCCTGCGCCCTCTTCGGGGGCGCAGGGGGCTTGGGGGCTTGGAGTTGAGATGCGCGCACTCACTTACCTTAGACATAATTCCGAGAAGTACTCTTGATCATAAATTGCATATAGGGTCTCTTTTTGCTTTGTCCCGTGCGGAAGAAGCAGTAAAAACTGCCAAATAACGTATCTTCGTGTACTCCTTGGTACTGGAACAAAGGCAAAAAGTCGAATTTTCGGTCAAATTTTTTTTTCCTGGAAATTGCTTTCCCAATCGTTTTTTCACCTTTTCTGTATGTAAAAGTGGTCAAAACGCACAAAAACTATGTTTAAACCGGTTTTTGGGCCAGGGGGGATCAGGGCTTTAAAAACATCCGGAAGATACATCCGGATGTGGATGTGTACATCCGAAACATCCACATCCGGCGGATGTGGATGTTGGATGTCAAAAATTTTTAGGTCGGATGTCGGATGTGGATGTCAAAAATTTTTAGGTCGGATGTCAGCGGATGTCCGGATGTTTTTCGGATGTTTTCATGGCGGATGTCCGGATGTTTTTCGGATGTTTTCATGGCGGATGTCAGCGGATGTCCGGATGTTTTTCGGATGTTTTCATGGCGGATGTCATGGATAATTTAAAATCCCGCGAAACTCAGAAAGATTTTCTTTCCTTCTTTCCGTCTCATCGTTGGTCCCATTCCTTCGATTCCAAATCTACAATTTCCAATAGCCCATTCCCTCCCAATTTTTCTAACCAAAATAATACTTTTTCTTTAGTCAAGCAAGTGGCCAAGTCGAGAAGACAACAAACGGAAGGTGCCCAGAAATACGCCATCAACTTCGAGCAAGGAAGAGGAAGAGCGAGGGATCAAGTGAGTAGATTATTTATTATTTTGGTGGATTTGCTTCGAAGGAAAGTGCTCCTGGGGTTTTATTCAGATCTGATGAATGTTTAATTTGTTTCACCTTACTGTCTTGGTTTCACGTCGAAATAAATATTTGCCATTGTTATGTCCAGTATTTTATACCGTATTTCCTCTAATAATCGCCTTCCCCAAAATCGATATATTTTTTATTTTTTGCCTGTCTGACCCACTTATGGATATCGACTACTAGGGATCTACCTAACACACCAAAATGTAGCTCAGTTTTCTAGCTTCATTTTGGTATGTAACATGCCTAGGACTCAATACCCATAATTAGGTCAAACAGGCGCAAAATAAAAAAAGAAAATACTGACTTTAGGGAGGGCGTTTGTCGGAGGAAATACGGTAATTATAGTTGCAGAGTTAATTATTACAGTAAAAAGTCTTTTTGCTTTCTCCCGTGCGGAAGACGCAGTAAAAACTGCCAAATAACGTATCTTCGTGTACTCCTTGGTACTGGAACAAAGGCAAAAAGTCGAATTTTCGGTCAATTTTTTTTTCCTGGAAATTGCTTTCCCAATCGTTTTTTTCACCTTTTCTGTATGTAAAAGTGGTCAAAACGCACAAAAGCTATGTTTAAACCGGTTTTTGGGCCAGGGGGGATCAGACCTGATGGATTATTAAGGAGGCAAAAACATCCAGATATCACTCGAAAATTCGAAAAAATTTCGTCAAAATGTCAAAAAATTTGACATCCGGGTGTCATTTGGATGTCAGGATCAGGGATTGACATTTGTGACTATTATAACAAAACTATAATAAAAATAGTCTCAAAATAGTCTCAAAATGTGACTATTTTGAGACTATTGAGACTAATTGTGACTATGAGACTATTTTGAGACTATTTCCTTAAAATAGTCTCAAGGACTAATAGTCTGAGACTATTTTAGTCTCAACCTTAAAACTTAGTCTCAGTTCCTCATAGGAACAACGCCTTTTTATGATCAAAAATTTTTTGGCTCAACACGCTATATTGCTTTAAATCAGTTTGTATGAAACACGAATATATGCTCGATGATTTATTTCTATGCATTGTTATTCAATTTGTGAAAAGAAATTCTTTTTTAATCAAAGAACGGAGCATGATTAATTCTGATGTTTTTTCTTTGTAAATTTGAGTTTAAATTGAAATTCATAAACTTTTCTGAGTCGAACAAAACTTCGACCCTGTCAGCATCACAAATTTCACTGTAATTCGAAATCTCGTCGTCATCGCACTCTCGTCTTGTAGGTGTTGCTCGCTTCTTGCGATGACAAACACTGATGCAATCTCCCCGATTTTTAGTTTTGTTCAATTCATTTTTCAGCACTTGTTTGAAAAATGATTTAATTTCAGTTTTTGTTAAAGGGCCAGCAACAAGTGTTGGAAATATAGCTAATGCTAGGAAGTAAAAAAAGCCGTGACACCAGAACGCCATTTGAAACTGTAATCATCAGAAATATGTACATAGCAACAAGTTCTTGTAATAGATATACTGGCAAGATTTAACTACACCAAGAACAATCAATCAAATCAAAAATTTGCGAGGAAAAAAATTTAAAGCCAAACTTTTTATTAACGATCTACAAACAAGCTTGCTGACGCTATCACTGGTGGTGTCCGAGAAGTTTTAACGAAAGTTGCCTAAAACTGAATTTTGGAAGTCAAGAGTTTAGAAATCAAATTGAAAAATTTTTACAGAAATTTAATGACCAGAAAAAGTTTTTGAATACCCCGGCACCACCTGTATTAGCGTGAACATGCCCGTTTCAGTGAATATAAGATATTGTGAGTACTTTTGTGTGAGGAGAAATTAAATCATAATCAAATTATTACTTTCATAGCAAACGGCTGACAAAGTTGATACAGAGCAGTGCACAGATCTTCCCAGCTAGTGGTTCAAATTCATTGATTGGCGCAAAAAAGAAAAGGTTAGTGTGACAAAAAGTGGCAGAAATACAACGTTTGTTTTTTCTACGTAACAAACTGATTTAAAGCAATATAGCGTTTTGAGCCAAAAAATTTTTGATCATAAAAAGGCGTTGTTCCTATGAGGAACCGAGACTAAGTTTTAAGGTTGAGACTAAAATAGTCTCAGACTATTAGTCCTTGAGACTATTTTAAGGAAATAGTCTCAAAATAGTCTCATAGTCTCATAGTCTCATAGTCACAATTAGTCTCAATAGTCTCAAAATAGTCACATTCTTGAGACTATTTTGTGACTATTTTTAAATATAATAGTCACAAATGTCAATCCCTGGTCAGGATGTCAAAAAAATTTGACATCCGGATGGATGTGGATGTCAATATTTTTTATGTCGGATGTGGATGTCAAAAAATTTTTTTTAAAGCCCTTGGGGGATTCTGTACTCCGGCCATAATCTATTGTGATAAAAACAGTATCAAAGAAAAGCAATAAAGGGCACAAAATTCAGGTAAAATGTCGATTTCAACTCATGTCTGAATCAGATTGATTTGAATAACGTTTGACAAACTCATTAAGTTTTGGTATAGAACGACCAAGATATACCCTTTTTCCGAAATCCTAAAGACTTAAAGTTTGAATGAAAAACAACATCTCAGCTCTCTTGCGAGTACAAACACGTATAATTGAAGTTGCCTCTAAAAAAATTTTTCCTTGCTCTCCAAATTGGAGATGGTGGATTTTAGCCTGGAAATAGGGTGGATTTTGGTGTTCAAGCCCAATTTTCTGCCAATTTTTTCGAACCCACGTCAGATATCTCACACGAACCCCCAAGTACAACATCTTGGCTTTCTTTTAAGCACAAACACTTATAATTGAAGTTGCTTCTAAAAAAAAATTGAAGTTGCTCCAAATTGGAAACGGTGGATTTTAGCCTGAATTTAGGGTGGATTTAAGTGTTCAAGCCCGATTTCTGGTTACGCGACATTTGTGCACCACGACATTTGCGCACCGACACTTGCGCACACGACATTTGCGCACCGACACTTGCGCACCGACATTTGCGCACGACACTTGCGCACCAAAGGTCATCAACAGTCAAATTCTTTATATTAATTTGCTATTTATTATTTTATAAGATTTTGCAAACTTTTCTCCGGATTTTTTACGGTTGTTTCTAGTTCTATTGTGTCTTCTAGGCAGAATGGCATCACTCTCCAATAAGCTGAAGTTGATTGTGTACTGCGAGGGCTATGAAATGCGACACGGCAAACCTAATAGCATAAAGACAGTTCAGTATTGGAAGTGTTTAAAGAAGCATTGCAATGGAAGAGCGAAGTCGATTTTTGGAGCCGAAGAAAATCTCGTGCAAACTCAGCCCCACAGATGTCGCAGAAGTGGAAGCAATATTCAGGTATTTATTGACTGAAATTTTTGGGATTCACGTTTTCTTTGTCTAGTATCGCCAGCAAATTGCGAGGATCAAATCCGAAGCAGTTCAAAGTTACACCATGCCTTGCGCAAATGTCATTTTAAATGGAAAAGATGGTATTACTGATGAAGAACTTCTTCGACTTCCACACGATAGTGCTCTGCAAAGGATGGTTCAGCGAATCCGAAAACCTGTGGGTGCCAGAAGTGTTGACCGACCTACTCGAGAAATTCAATGGTTAGATCCCTTTACTCAAACAAAGCATGGTCATAGGTTTTTGTTGATCTATTCTCGGTAAGATTTTTAACTTAAAAGAAAAATTGAAACATCCATTTTAGTCGAGTGCAACCTCTGCAGGAGCCGTTTTTCATTTATTTGTCAGATTTCGGTCTTCAATTTCTAACTCAGAATCTTCGATGGTCAATTGACAGGACGTTTTTTTGCGCGCCAAAGCACTTTTATCAACTTTACACAATCAATGCTTTTGTCGGTAATACCACTCTTCCAGCTGCGTACTGCTTACTTCCCAATAAAACTGAGGCTGTCTACAAACGGATGTTTACTGCTCTTCGAGATTGTGGTTTGCCAAGACCTCAGTCAATAATGGCCGGCAATACTTAAAATATCAATTTTTCAGTTTTCGACGTGGCTCAATGGAGCTATTAAGAGGAGACATATTAATTTTTCGATTCAGACTTCGAGTTGGCTCCAATAAATGCAATCATTCAAGTTCTGGGAGAACTAAATGTGGATTTCTGTCTTTTCCACATCTCGAAAAATGCATTTTCCAACATTCAACAAAAAGGATTGTTAGGGGCATATAAAAATCTAGAAGCCAAAGTCCTGCTGCGATCATTGGTTGCTCTTGCCTTTTTGCCAATTACTGAAGTTTCGGATGGGTTTGATGAAGTGACAGCTGAGCTCTATGAATTACCACTATTTCAAGAACTGTCTTTATCACAAAAACTTGCAGGTAAACTTATCTGTTTGTAAGGCGAGGCCTGACATCATTCAATTTTTCAGATTTTTTGGATTATTTTGAGAAGACATACATTCGTCGTCACGTTGGTGGTAGGGCAAAAGATGGCCTTTTTGCAGCTTCAAAATGGAATAACATAACGCTGCTATTGCTGGTATTCCAAGAACCAATAATGCAATTGAGGGCTGGCACTATTCCTTTAACAAAAGATTCCCGAAGTCAAAGATGTTGCTTAGCCAGTTCATTGTGCGACTTCAATCAGAAGAGAAAACCAGGCAAATTATTTTGTAGTTTCAAATCGAGAAATGACCACCAGACAATTTCTAATATTTTTAGAATTTGCAGCGTGACATTTTCTGATATTTTAGCCGTAAATTCGGTTTTTTCGCCCAAATTTACCAAAAAAAAGTATTAGAAAATGTCGCGCGACAAATTTTAAAAATATTATAAATTGTCTGGTAGCCCAAAAAATGACTTTTAGGGCAAGAGTAAACCCCGCAGAGGCACTTCGTCAAATTCGTCGACCTTCAATTGTCAAAAGAGAAAAAAATATAAAGTTACTGGCAAGCGGATACAATGAAGAAGAAATAGAAATAGAAATCAGTCGAGGCTCGAGTATTTGAAAGCAATCCAATCTCACCTTGCAAGATTTTCGTATGCACAAGAGCAAATTGGAAATACAAATTTAACAGATGATGAGCATTCCAGTGATGAAAATGACGACAATGAAAATTGATATGGCTGATGAAGGATCTTCGAGATTATTCCACACAAATATTATTGTTTTTGAAATGTTCCACAATGAGTTATGTATATGAGTTATGTTCACAAACTGTTATGTTCCACAAATAAATAAAATTGAGATTGAAGACCAAATAAGAAGAGTCAAGTATACTGTTCAGTTAGTTCTCATTTTTGGTCGCGAACATCATGCTTACTCGGTTTATCTACCTTACTCTAACCTAAACCAAACCAAAAGCAATAAGAAAAAAAGCAAACCAAATCTAAGTGCTAATACAAGCGTTTAACTTAAGAGACGATACCCTCCAGAACCAAAATATTTTGGATTGTATATGAACCATTTGTATGGCTACCTTTCTTAGGTTTAGAAAATTGAAGGTTTTTCTGAACTCCTGAGGATGGTTTAGGATCATTGAAGATGAATCGTACCACTAAGGGCGGATCAGGACTATTTATGATGGTTAAGAACTCCAAAGAATGGTCTAGAAGAGTCATATAGTTTTTACTATAAAATACATTTTTTGGTGCGCAAGTGTCGTGCGCAAATGTCGTGGTGCGCAAATGTCGCGTAACCCGATTTCTTACTATTTTTTGCAAACCTATGAATTTTTTTTCATTAAAACTTTTAACTACAATATCTTAAGGTAGGGTAGATAGGATACCCAGGAAAGGGTAATCAGAAAGATATGTGATGGAATAATATGTATCAGAATTTCAAAATACGATGGCGCCGATAGGCGCCTGTTGCCCCTAGTGGATACCCAGCAGAACTGTATTTAATTTAGCGAAAAAAGTTTAAATCAACAAGGATACTTTTTAAAACAAAAATTGGTTACAAAAGGGTTGGGCACCATCAATTTTTGGGTAAATGCAAAATTTCGGATGCGCGAGGTGGATACCTGTTTAGGACAGGTAGCAGCTGGTTTCACTACCCACACTAACCACTAAACCCTTGAAAAAATATTTTACTTAAGAACAAATAATGTTTTCAGCAACCAGTATTCAAACCTGTAACCTTGAAAAAAGGTAGATCAATTTACCGGGTATCAATCCACTGAGGATCCATCCGCCGGGAATCAATTTACCGGCGCCTCAAAGCGGTAATCAGGAACAACTTTTTTTTCGTGCCGAGACAAATAAACTTAACTTTTATTGACGAATTCGGTGTTGATGAATTCACTTAACGCCGCGGTTTTTGTCAGCATAGTTTTTGTAGCGCGGTTTTTAGGCAGTTCTGTTTTTGTCAGTGCTGTTTTTACTGGACACCAGTCGAACACTCACTCATCCTGAGTCACAATGAGCACCCATGTGGATGTGGAGACAGGATAAAGACCTACTAACCCGTTACTCGGTGTGCATGACCACCGATTCATTTTGACTCAAAAAGTTGCTCTGAGATCATAAATATCAAAATAAAAAAATTTTTAGAAAAAAATATTGACATTTTTTTAATATAAGAAAAAGTTGACCCCGACTGTGAACAGGGCCAATAAGAAATTTTTATACCATTGTGTAGTCAACATTTTCAGCTTTCAACCGCAAGTTAAAAGCAGGATAATCGAACCTTTAGACAAGATTGCATAAAAACAAAAAAAAAATCTGATTTCGAACTTTTCAATGAAATATAGAACGATGGCAGAAACAACATTTTATTCAGGTAAATAAACCATCTTTTAACAACGCAACAAGTGTTTTACTTTAGCTCTTTGACTTGAAGGCCTGGAGGCAAGGACTGCTTGAGCTTTTCGGCCTTCTCTTTGTCTTCCACCACCAAAGTGTACAGGAAGCGACTGCAGCGAACCTGAAATCAAGAATTGTTTATAGGACCATGGTTTTTGCGCGGAGTGGCATGTGCAAAATTTGAAGTGGCGGGGAACAGTTATTTTTTGTCTCGCACTGTACTCTTCTGAGTGGTGTGACATGACTCATAAGAGCAAAGCAAAAGGCTAAAGAGAACTGTCCACCGCGAATTCAAATTTTGGAGTAACTCCTACCTTGAACTTGACGTTCTCGGAGTTTTTCTTGATCTTGACGGACTTAGCATCCTTGCGGCGGGCAGTCAGAAGGAACTCTTTGATGTCTGTAATTTGACGCGGCATGTTTTTTCTTTTTCTGAACCAGAGCAGTGGCGATGAGCACGAACAGAAGCTAGAAAAAATAATAGGTCAGCTACAACTACTACTACTACTACTACCAGCACAAACTTGCAATAACTTAAGCATAATGATGGCAAGAAATTTTCTTGACCAGTTTCTTACGAAAAGAAATTATGGCAACACAATAAATATTTTATTGGGACGTAATTCAACGCAAAAAAGTGACAAAACATGTTCTTATTTCTTTCGCTTCTGCTTCCCACCTACTGTCGCATTTGACGTCTGAAGAGATGAGGCTGAACCACCTAGCTGTCGAGACTTGAGTTTCGGAATCATGTCGGCCAGGTAGAACATCAGAGAGTCTCCTAAAAACCAGTCCAGTAGATTTGATCACCAAATAAGAATAGCTTAGGCTTAGGTAGTGTGGACTAAGGCAAATATTACCATTTCCGTTTAAACCTCTAAACCACCAGCGATCGAAACAGATGTTCCAACATATGGTTATAATATGTTCCAACATATGGTTATGGGTCTTACAACGAAACATCACAAAAACTACACAATGTTCATAAGTTTTAGAAATTTTTATTATAAACATTGGAAAAAAGCGTTTGTGTCGATAAGGTAAGAGGAGTAAACAGGAGATACTCCGACCAAATACAGTTTGTAATGATTCTAAATTAATTAAAAATTCTAATTCTGAAAATCCAAAGGGTATCGAGGTGTTTTAGAACTTTGGGTGACCCTCGTACCGCTTTTTGTAGACCTTCAGAGCTAGGAGTCAGTTTCTCAGGATTTTGGGCACGATTTACAAGAATACGCGCACAAAAAAATTCATCAAAAAATTCGCAAATCTCAATTAGAGTCCATCCCTTGTACAACAGTACAAAAAGTCCTACTTGTTGGGAATAGATCATTACAAGAAGAGCCGTCGTCATTCTTCAACTGAACACGGATTCGACCTTGCACATCGGCTTCTCTTGTTGGATCCCTCGGGTGCATTTTCTTGGCCTGAAAAGTTATTGAAGTTAATTAATCATCTCATCCCGCAAAGTATCTTTTCAAAGGTTTTAGGAAAGAAGTGGCAACGTTTCAAAATTAAACATTCTTGATACCGGCACTTTTTGTTTAATTAAATGTCAAAAAATTAACGATTAAGACAAAGAAATTTTAGAACGAAGCATGGGCTGGAGCCTATTATCCGTCAACTTGGTTCCCAACAAAATTGTCGGGAATGACTTGCCAGAAAAATATTTCAAATCAAATTTGAGGGAACAAAAAAGGTACTAAAAATAACCGCAAAACAACCTCTAATTTACATTTCAGGCCTGCATGCTTCACAATATCAGCCATCTCAGCCACAGTAGGGTTCTCTACGCACTTCTCCTTGATAATTCGACGACCTTGAGCAACAGTCTTCTTCGAGTTGATGTAGAGCGGATAGATTACAGTCCAGCGACTTTCATCGGAATATGGCTTTGACTTCACATCCATCTATTTTTTTTTTGGTTCTTTAGCCAAGCAGATTGATCTGAAAAATGTCAACATTACCAACTTCAAGTTCGCACATAAGAATACACTGCCCTTAAAAACGTAAAAAATGTTCACTTATTTAGGGTTGTTGAGCGAAAAGCCGAACTGTCAAAAAAATTTCGCCTAAAATTGCGGTTTTGTCTATGTTGACATCAATTTTTTTTTATAAAATCTTACAGTAAAAAATATCCTAGAATATAAGCTGTCCAACGACACCAAAATTGCGTAAGGGTCATATAAAAATCAAAAATGTTTATCTAAAAACATTTTCGGCCTGAAAAACCGAAAATACCGCAGCAACCGTAAAATAAAAACTAGTTTTTAAAACTTTCAAGTCGACATCTTTTCAAAAGGTAATTTTACAGTGAAGTAGATAAAAAATCGAGCCCAACCAGCTACATTACTTAATGGTAAAAATTGGCATTTACGGTAACGAAATTCATTCAAGTCGAAACAAAAAGATTTGGCGCCATTTCAAAATGAATATTTGATTACAGGTTATAGCTGTGTATTTTATGCCACATTCCAATGGTTTGCCTTTACTCGGTTATCAGTAAAAATGCCAACACACAAATGCCGACAACGAATGCCAACAGCAAAAATGCCTACGCAGAAATGCCAACAACAAAAATGCCAACGCAAAAGTGCCAACAGGCTATTTTTTGGTAAAGGGACGTTTCGCCCATTTTGGACAAATGTCCAAAAATGGGCGAAATGATTCGTACGTTTCGCCCATTTTGGACAAATGTCCAAAAATGGGCGAAATGTTTCGCCCATTTCTGGACATTTGTCCAAAATGGGCGAAACGTCTATGCACCATTTTTTTCAACTTTTGCGTTGTTTTGCAAGGAGCTGATGTTCATTTGAATTTTTCTTGCGTGCTCGACTCATATACCGACCATACTAAGTTGTCATCAATTCTTCGGTGGATTCTTCGTAACTAAGTTAAAGTTGTTCAGGATGTGTATTAAAAACTTTCTAAACTAAATTTCTCTCTATACCGAGCTTATACTGACATCTTGATTATTTTTTCGAGTTTTTACTAGAGATGATGGCGGGGCGGGACTTCCTTCCCGCAGGGATTTTATGCGCATTTCCCGTACCAGAATTTTTCCCAAAAATTTTTTTCATCTGCACCGTCCCGGAGTTATTTTCCACTTCACAAATTCACTGTCACGTCGCGGTTTTTTTTAAAGTTGTCCCGCCTTCAGTATTCAAAAACCTTAATAAATGAAAAACTCTTAGTGATCTTTGTGTTTTGATTATCATTTCTGACGCTACTGGAATATAGGGGCTTAGGGCGAATAAAGCTATTAATAAGTCGTGTGTTTCTCATATCTCTCTTCTTATCGCTAGGACACAACAATTCCAAACTTACAATCACTTCAAACTCAACAAAAATTTCCATATATAAGGTGTTTCAAATTTTTCTGACACTTTTGAACAGTCATAACTTTTTTTGCAGGTCGAATCTTCAATATCTGTTAACGCAGATCGACTGAGTTTTTTATGAAAATTTTTTTGACGTATTCGGCAAAAAAAATTTTTGGATCAAATTTCGAAAAATTGCCTTGGTTCCCCCTGTGGATTCCAAAATATGCAAATTTCACATTTTCGGAAATTTTAGACTTTAAGTCATGTTTAAGTCAGTTTTTATGTGCTAATTAATAAGAAATACGACCCGATAACACCATGACGACCGATGGCTGCCCAAACACGTAAATAAGGAGATGATCGTACCATTGAAGAATGCTTCCTCGCGAAGGTTTTCTGTTTAGATCCCCGAAGTGAGTGCGGAATTCTCGACAAACGATGCTAGGACTCCCAGGCATCTGAAAGTGAAAATTTAATATTGCAACACAATTTGATTGATACGAAGGAAAAAAGAGAATTAGCACATAAAAACTGACTTACACATGACTTAAAGTGTAAAATTTACGAAAATGTGAAATTTGCATATTTTGGAATTCGCAGGACGACCAAGGCAATTTTTCGAAATTTGATCAAATTTTTTTTGCCTAATATGTCAAAAAAATTGTCATAAAAAACTGAGTCGATCTGCGTTTACAGAAATTGAAAATTCGACCTGCAAAAAAAGTTATGATTGTTGTTTAAAACACCCGTAGATCTCAAAGAAGATGGGAAGCAACGTCTGGAACCTGAAACTGTTCAAGAGGATCTCGAGAGAGGAGGCGATCTGCACTTTTTATGAATTATCAAAAAAATATGGTCATAAAAGGCTCGAAAATTTCTGTTGCAGGATTTTTTAGATTCGCCTTGATGTCAGCTTTCGTTTAAAAAAAAGAGCGGCGAGAAATTCGCATTTCTAAGAGGGGCGTTGACAAAAGTATGCAGGCCATTGTTGAGTTTTCCAATAAAAGTTATGTTTTTGCCATTTGCAGGCCATTTTTTAAGAAAAAAATTTGTTTGAGATTTTTTACCTTTTTTCGCAAACGGGTGTAATCTATTAGACTGTGCAATGATTTTTTAGTTTCGCGCGTGTTTTGCGATCAGTTATCAATTATTAATAGGCACAAACACTATGGAGGCGCCGATAGGCGCCTTTTACCCCTTGTAATACAATATTTAGGCCTTTAATCTATCGGTAAAACACACGCTTAGGGTAGAGTTTTGAAAACAGAGTCAACCATAGTCTTCACATTGAAAATAAGAAGATATATGAAGGAGACATGAAATACAGACATTTATTTCCAAAAAAAAAATAACCGACACATGATAATGAACGACTATCGATTACCGACCATTTTGATTACCGACCCTAGATTACAGACCATTTCGATTACCGACCCTCGATTACCGACCCTATCGATTACCGACCCTCGATTACCGACCATTTTCAAAAAATCCTTTCTTAGTTATTTTTTTAATTTTCCCCTTATATAAATTTTTGCATAAATCATAAATTATTGTACAATAGCCAGAATCGTGTTCTAAGTACGGTTTGATAACGCTAAAATAGCGATTTGACTATGAATTCTTCTGGTGAATAATACTTATGCGGATAAGTTGAAATAAGGAAGTTAAATGTTTTGGTATACTCAATTCATACAAGTGGTGAATCTAGATGTACACCCGGCTCAAACTTTTTTCTTGTTTCAATAATGTAGCAACAAAATCAACTTTATTTTCAATCCACCCGAAACAACCAAACCAACAATCAAAATAAATTTTACAACAAAGGTTCAATCATAAAGGCGCATGACCGCATTCTCTTCTTCTTCGTGCTTACCGATCACTCGCTCTTCTTCATTTTCACTGTCTGACTGTTGCATTGGAACCGCTGGATTGCTAAAGCCCATCAGATAACCGATATGGAGAAGGAAGGCCATCAGTTTCTTATCAAAGTTATCGTCATCCATTTGGCTGTCAAGCACAGTATCAAACTCTTGCTGAGCCTTGAGGATAGAAGCTGAGCATGCTGCCGAGTTTTGAGATTCCTTGTGCGGCGGCTGGCGCTTGTGAGCAACATCGCTGGTATTTTTTTCCTCTGCATTTTGTAACTGAATCACGAAATTAGCGATTACAAAAAATAAAGCTAGCAATCCATTCGTCAAGCGGGCTGTTCACTCTGAAGTGATGACGGAGCTTTCCGTGGTACGATTCAGCTGTGTTTGTTGTCCTCTTCCCCCGCATACCGTGAAGGGAAAAAAAGTCGCCAAGTGAAATTCAAGTACTTATAAATTTCAACTGAAAAACGACAAACTTGATCTAAAATTGAATACCTGTAATAGTCAACCAGTTCGTTGAGCTTCCCGGCGGTTTCCTCCAATAGATTGAACGTCTTTCGGATATGAGCTTGAATGAGATTCAAGGAATAGTTCCAGACCTGAAGAGGAGCCAATTGTGATGCGCCAATCTTTCGAACAACATCCTGTACTTCTCTTTGATCGCGATATGCTGCCGCCAGCCCTTTTTCTTGCACCTGCATTCAGAAAAACTGAAGTTAAAAGCTAGTTTCAAGCTAAAAATCTGTCGATTCAATGCTTGCTTGACGTAAAACGAGCACATCTTGATCTCCACAACTGGGAATTGGCGTTTAAATTTGCTGTATACTGCAGGTTCATCATCAAAGTGTGCTATTTCCCACTTCAAC
The DNA here is from genome assembly GCA_029231635.1 of Ditylenchus weischeri. Taxonomy (NCBI): domain Eukaryota; kingdom Metazoa; phylum Nematoda; class Chromadorea; order Rhabditida; family Anguinidae; genus Ditylenchus; species Ditylenchus weischeri. The sequence goes on from JAMRYI010000341.1 coordinate 69,195, forward strand.
TGCCCATTCATTTCGTCCAAAGGTCTGGCCACTAAAACCGCATGAAAATTTACGGCGATAATACTTTATGAAACCTTACGTTCTCGCCACATTTTCTTGTAGGTCTGTCTGTCTTTCTTCTTGAGCAAAATTGTCACAAGTGGAGTAGAATGAATTTCTTTTACAAAACCGAATATTCTGTAGACTTGGTACGCTTCTCCTTTTGGCTTGTATTTGAAATTACCGTCGCAGACTATTTCTCTTAATTCGCGCAGATAGAAGAGTTGGCGTTGTGAAGAAAACAGCAGCATATCGGTATCTAGAACACAAGGCTCGCAAATATTTCGAAAGTTGAAAAGGCCATAAAGCTTACCACCGAAGAGAAGGAGTTGTTCGCCGTACTTTTCATGCTCTGGAATTGAACCACGTTCAGTGCACCGAAGGATTAACTTGTCTTCATTGAGTACATCCTTAAAGTCAGGCACAAGCGGAAACTGCTTTTTTCGAGCTCTGGAAAATCCTTGGGCTACAGCATTTCTGTTGGCGACACCTGCTTGACGAGCTTCTTGACGATAAGCTGAACGAAATAAGTCGAACCTCAGGTAAGTCTTTAGAGGGATCAAGTCCTATAGATAAATATAGCTAACCTGCCCTTTTTCCAGCTAGTTTAATGAGAATCTTCTTCTCTGTTCGGACGACTGATGATGCGATATTATCTCGAGTACCAGTTGCCAACTCAGCCTGCATGCTCCGTCTAGCCCCGAGTCCGTCAACCTAAATTGTAATTCTGTTCGAATTACACTTTCATATAACAAAAAATCACCTCACTACACTTTTGCGGAACACAAAAGTGAGGATAGCTTGAGTGCGCATCAATCCACGTGTCGGTGATTTCATCGGCTTTTCTGAGCGGTAGCTTATAGTCTTCGCATGGAATTTTATTCTTCTTCCACTGAGCACGCATGGCAGTGCATCCTGTACAGGCATAGAAGATAACTTTCACCCCATCTTGTCGAATTGGATTGCTTTTGTTGATTGACATGTGTAGCATCTATCTGGATCAGTCGAGTAAGTCACTGCTAGCTTTTTGCTGCCATATATGCTTATTGTAAGTGAAGGTTATTTTAGACATCTAAAAATATCCCATTAATATAAAAAATTCAAGTAATAGAAGAACTCGAAAATCCAAGAACTGATTTTTTGAAAATGGTCGGTAATCGATGGTCGGTAATCGATATTTTATCATGATAATAAGCAGACGATGTGAAGCAAAAACCGTTCTTCTATTCTTGCCCAATCTATTCACGATCAAAAAGAAAGTTCTTGTACCAGATCAGCACTGAGTTTACACCTAACTTGAGCAGATGTTTCGCTAGAAAGTTAGTTTAAATCACATTTAACTGGTCGAAAAATGGCTCACGAGTTTATCGACAAGTTTTACGTAAAAACATAGATGAGCGATAATCCAAAACATCACGTAAAAACCTGTCTGATAATATTGTTTCACAAATTTTACGTAAATTGAGGGTTTGGAACTTTATTATGAATGCTTCAACAAACAATCAAAAACAAAACAATTGGTTTCAACAAACAATCAATGATTAGGCGCAAAGTAATATAAGAGGTTTTCTTGTTTCAATTTCTTCACTCGTTCTTTTGCCAGCACATTGTCCATTTTGTCGCACAGAAGCTGAGTCGTGGGATTGGCATTTGCATTGGTGTAGAGCTGGAGGATCTTCAAAGCTACGTCTGATATTCGAGATGTTACTGGTGGCTCCGGCTCTTTGTCGATATCCATCACGTCTGGGTCACTGAAAAGAAAACGGAGTAGAAAGCGACGGTAATGTACTTTTTTGTTCTGCATTATTCCTTGGTCAATTGGCTGAAAAAACAAAGTTTATCTATTGAAAATTTATTGATCCAAACCTGAGAAGCAGCAGTTGTGTTCGTTGGAAGGAACCTCAGCGTGATTTTTTCCAAGTTGATCTTTGAATTCCCAGAGAAGTTGTCAAGGAAGAGAAGAATTTTGCGTCCATCTCGTTTCACCTTCCGATCCCACTGCTTTAGCCAGTCTTTAAACAGATCGGCTGTAAATTTTTTAATGAACCAGGCGACTACAAAAATCGATGAAAATAAAACCATTCATCCAAGCCTTCCTGTTAAACTTGTAGGCGAGCGGAGGTTCCTTATTTTTGAACGCACGTGGGCTTGGCTGATATCCCAATTACTAGCAACAGTAGCTTTTCTGTTCCGCTCATATTCGATCCGACCAAGACCGTAATTCTTTCTTTCGACTTCTTGCCGGAAGTGCGCCACTCGACTAAGTCATTCGTAGAATTCGGTCACCAATAACAATCCTTGAAATCCAACCCTTGAAAGCCAGAGTCTTAGTCGGAAGGATCTGCCAAAACAGACCGGTCTCATCATCATTGAAGACATCATCGGCCGAAAAGTGAGAGATAGATTCGCGCAAAACTTCATGCTGTTTAGTGCCGAGTGCATCCAGATCTATTTCAGCCGCTTCTCACTGTTCAACTTCGAGACTGATCAAATGACGCTGTTTAAATTTGTCGAGTCAGCTCTGACTTACCTTGAACCCTTCAACTCCAAGAAGCCCAGCCATTTTCATTGCTTTCATCTGAAACAACCAAAGCGTGAAATAATTACAGAAACCAAAGACTCAGTACCATAATAAACTCGCCCGACATCTGAATGCTCTCGCTTCTTGCTTCTTTGAACCACTGAAGCACTCCCCTTTCTAGCTCTTCATACTTCGCCCCCTTTAAATGGAACCGCTTTGCATCGCATCCTTCTTCGATTGATTATTTTTTCAGAATGCCTTGAATTGTCGATAGAGGGATGCGAAATCGCTTGCTAAGTTCCGTCAAACTCTTCGACGACTTGCTTCTTCAAATCCAGAGAAATGATGTTGCGCTTCTTGCTTGGAGTAGACATTTGTACAAATTTCGATTCTAAAACAAAATATGTTATACAACGTCAGCAAAAATCATGAATGATAAAACCAACAAACATGCAAAAACAAAGTAAACATAATTGAGTCGCGAGTCGCGACCAACACTACGTGTGCAAAATTCTCTCCAGGACAAAATAGATTCGAATGTTTTTAATTTTTTGACAATTTAGTGGATTTACGCTATATCGGGGGTCGACTTTTTGGACAGAGAACGGCCAAAAAGTTACGTTAAATCGAGATTTACGTTATATCGAGTTACGTTATATCAAGGTTTACGTTATATCGAGTTACGCTATATCGAGGTTTAACTGTAGCCGCATTCGAACCACGAGTAGACTTGGGCACTATATAAATTGGACTAGACTTGTAGATGTGCATCTTCTTTATTTCCAACAGCCAAGCGCTTTGAATCAAATATCTTTTTCTTGATCTAAAATCAACCGTAGAGATATATCTGACAACACATTATATATATTACCGTAACTGCCATCGGACCTTGAATACACGTATCTTGAGATTTTTTTTTCGGTCAAGCCTGTCGTCTTCCCGGTAACCGTTCCATGACATCCTCGAGCAGCGCATCTACCAACTGCTTTGCATCACTAACGCTTTTGATTGCTTCCATCATCAGATAACGGTTATAGCTTGCCATAGGCTTTCCCTTGCTAGATTCCATACACTTTCTGCAAAAAAATAAATAGAGGAAGTTACAAAAAAGATTATTTTTAGGGCAAGAAAAAAAAAAGAAGTGCAAGTGTGATAGCATGTCATTATAAAACGACCATCTTCACCTAATAAAAGACCTAGAAAGCAATGCGGACTAGTTTGGTGGTTTGAGCATCTAACAAAACCAGTTCTGATAGTTAAGAAGTGGAAATAAATACTGGGCTGACAAGTTGTCACTGACAACCAAAGCTTTTGACGGCAAAATATCTGTTCGCATTATTGCGTTGGCATTTTTGCTGTTGGCATTTTTGTGTTTGCATTTTTGTGTTTGCATTTTTACTAGACACCCTTTACTTTGTAGGTAGTGATGAAAAAAATCAGGCTGTGCCATAAAATGAAAAAAATGATTTAAGTAAAATAAAACTTTAAAATTGGAACTTTGAAGCCTTTGCTTTAAAGAAAAAAAGTTGCTATGACAATAAATCTCTGGATTTGTTTCTGTTTATGTTGTCGCTAGTTTTGAACAGTCATATTTGAGCAGCAATCAGGTGTAATACTGCTGCCAGATGCTCCTGATGTGCTCTCTCGTAGCTGCTAGATAGGGTCTCTCACTTTCCTTCACATGCCTTTAGCTTTCTTTGGTTTAATAGGTGTGCTGTCTAAGGCTCTCTTCTATTTTCAAGCAATTATTTCTGCATATGAAAGCAACTGGCTGTCTTGTAAATGGTCACTAGGCAATGACCACTGCAATAAACACCGATAAATAAAGGCACAAACAAGATATTTCAGCCCTTATATATACTCTTCATTACCGCCTACTTGTTAGTTGCACCTATATTTTCAAAATGGAAGGGATTAGAGCCAATTGTCCGAGCAATCAGTAACAATTCTAATCCCCTGGGAGCTTTCTAACCTGCCAAACAGCAATGGCGACTAGATTCTCTTCAATAGCAACTAAATTGGCATCTTTGCCCAGCTTGGAGCGAGTGATTGAAGATGAGCCGGAGCAATTGCAATACTGGTATGAGCAGCTGGTGGAGGTGTGTCCTTATTGCTCTTTGTTTCAGCTTCTTCGTATTGTTATCTTGTGCTTTTTATAGCTTGAACTTCCTGATCAATTAGAGGGGGTGGACTATGCTGCTAGCGGATTTCAAGAAATCGACACAATTTTCCAATCCATGCGTCTTATCATGCAGTATGAACATACAAATGCTGAAGAGTTAAAGGAGGTGGCTGAACGAGAAGCAGTGGAAATGGCTGAAAAAGAGGAGAATTGGGAGATGGAAAGGGATATGCTTAAGGTACCGTAAATTCTCCAATTATGGCCTACATCCCCCTGATTCGAAATCGTGTGTTTGGCGTTGTGTTTTTAACCCATTTTTGAAAACTACTGTGAACCACGCCTCAATTTGTATCGAATGAGATGAGCTACAAATTGAGGGGTGACTTGCCCAAGAGAAGCATTCAAAAAGGATCAAAAACACAGTGCCAAGATATTTATTTTGATTGATGGGGGAGGGAGTTAGTTAGTTAGTTAGATAGCTTTTTGAGTTATGTTTTCCTCTTTTGGTTCTATTATCTATATCTATACTATTCAGGAGGAAATCAGTGGCCTTCGTGAACGCATCACCAGCAAGGCGGGTATCGATGAGACAAATGAAGCATTCAGAGCTGAAATCGACAGTCTCACCACTGAGAACGCATATTTGAAGCAACTGGGAAGGGAAAGAGACAGGGAGCTGGCGGACCAAACTGCAAAAGCTGAAGAACTGAGCTCCAGGCTGGAGACACTCGAAAAGGAACGCGGTCTTTTCGTGAATAATGTAGGTTTTCTTGTTTGCTAAATTGATGCCAGTGGCGATGCAACATCCAAAAGTTCCATAAAATTTTTGAGATTACTGATTTCTAACGATAAAACATCAACAATAAATGTTCTGTTTCAAGCCAATATTTTGTGGATTTATAGCAAGCCCAATTGGAGGATACAATTAGAGAAATGAACCGTCGAATAAGTTCCAAGAGTGATGTGTCACAGAAGGGCGAATGGGAATCAAGGAAACTCAGGCAGAGGAATGAGCAGGCAGTATTGTTGAGTGACCAGTTGCAGGTAAAAATTCAGTGCATAGACGTTTCCCGAAAATGAAACTTTCTTCGTTTTCGGGAAACGTTTACAGAATTTGAAACTTTCGAAACATATTGCTATCTAAAAGTATCAATTTGATGTTTCTGTACAGTCAAACCCCGGATTAACGTAACTTCAAGGGAACGGAAAAAGGTTACGTTAATCCAGGGTTACGTTAATATCAGTTTTGCTTAATCTTTTCGTGTTCAGCTTACGTTAATCCGAGGTTCTCTTCAAAACAGCATTCTCTCTTGACACAAATTGAAAAAAAACCAATCTTACAACTTTCTTCGAATCTATCTAGCTTTAGCTTCATCTAACTTTTTTCTCAATCATGCGAAAAAGAATTACCGCAAACTATTTTAACTTTAGAATAGTCCAGATATTAAAATAGCTTTTTTGCCGCCGCTTTGAACTATCGCAGAATCACTTTTTCGCATCTACCTGGCTTAACCAATAAGGCGGTTTCACATTGCTTGACCACATCATCAGTAGCAATGAGAATCACTTACAAGGAAACCGTTCGAACTGTAAAATCAAATGAGGAAGTTATGTTTCGGCCAAAATGTTCAGCATAGTCGATTTAGTTATGCTAGCCGCGAGCATTTTTCCGGACAGAAACAAAATTTTGGAGTTTGGGGCCAAGGAAAAACCAAGAAATGGTCATTCACCTGAAATTTCGAAAAGGGGCCAAGGCTAAGGCAAAAGGGGGCAGGGGGCCAAGGCAAAATTTTTGCGTTTTTTTGGATTTTTCCTTGGGGCCAAGGTAAACCACCTGGAGAGGGTACCTGGACACCTGGTTTTGTTCATTTTTACCTTGTTTTTCTCACTGGACTAGGCAAAAAGAGTCTCTTTATGCATTTATTGTCAACAGTCTTCTCGGATTCATCTCTAAGGTAAGTGAGTGTGCACATCTCAAATCCAAGCCCCCAGGCCCCCTCCGGGGGCGAGGGGGATGATGCTTGGAGTTGAGATGCGCTATTTTAAACCCATATGTGAAAAAAAAGTATCAGACCCTTTCAGAGTGTCACTGTATGGAGGCTTGACTTTTTGGTCTACATTTCGGTCTACTTCGACATGTTTCTCGAGTCCCCAGATTCGATTCTTTCTGTCAGTTTGCAAAAAATATTGAACTTTTATATAGTAAATCGACTGTGCTCTACAAAATGGCATTGTCAGAATTTTTGAATTGAATCGTACAGTTCGATCGGTTGCCTTGTAAGTTAAAAATTTGCTACAGAAACATCAACTTGATACTTTGAGATAGCGAAATGTATAAAAGTTTCAAATTCGGGAAACATCTACCCCAAAAATTCCACACATTTATAACAAAACCTTTAAAATTTTGCCGAAATTGGAATCCCGAATGTTGGATTTGAACAAAAAAAATAGGCTGGTAATCAAGATCCCGTCTGCATCTTCAATTTTTTATTTGAAACTTATTCCACGTATCTTTGTTTTCCTTCGACCACTGAAAATATAGCCATGATGAGAAAATTCATTTAATATAAGTGGTCAGAATGTGACAAATATTCACGATTTAGTTTGTACAAGATGGGTGAAAAAATCAAATAAAGGGAGCATTAATGGAAAGGCCGGATTTCTAATTGGATGAATGTTGTTGTATTCTTAGTCTGTATCGGTCTAAGTTCAGCTCTGAAGCGTGTCTTTGCAGGAGTTTTACAAATATTGACTAGTAAACTGGATTTCATCCCTAAGACTACTGCACTTATGAACTTTTAAATTTGTGTAAAAGATGATTCCAAAGTGTATTAATTATTTTAGAATGTAATCATCCAAAATGACCAACTGAAAATCGAAGTGGACCGACTGACAGAAGCATTAGAGAATGCTACAGCCCTCATTCAAGACAGTGGCACCAAATATGCTGACTTCGGAGATCAGCTTGCCTTTGCAGAGAGGTCGATAGAGCGTTTGTTGGCGGACAACAAGGAGCTGAAGAGCCAGTTGAATGACAAGGAAGGCCAGTTGACTGAGAGGCAACAACATGTCAGCTCCTTCAGCAAAGAATTCCACACTGTCTTGCACGCCAAAAATGCTCAAATAGATCAGCTGAGAGAAGTGACGCAGAAAAATGAGGTGAGCTGTAAAACTTTGGCGTCATATTAATTCCTACAGTGTACAATAGCCGGCTGGATTCCTAATTGGATGAATGTTGACTTTTTTGCAATCCATGAATAAAGCTTCTTGGTCCGGTTGAAAGAGATGGTTTAAAAAAAAGGACCATGGTTTTGAAAGGACCATGGTTTTGAAAGGACCATGGTTTTGAAAGGACCATGGTTTTGAAAGGACCATGGTTTTGAAAGGACCATGGTTTTGAAAGGACCATGGTTTTGAAAGGACCATGGTTTTGAAGGGACCATGGTTTTGAAAGGACCATGGTTTTGAAGGGACCATGGTTTTGAAAGGACCATGGTTTTGAAAGGACCATGGTTTTGAAAGGACCATGGTTTTGAAAGGACCATGGTTTTGAAAGGACCATGGTTTTGAAGGGACCATGGTTTTCGCGCGTAGCGGCATGTCCAAAATTTGAATTGGCGGGGACAGTTCCCTTTCGTCTCGCATTTTACTCTTTCGAAGAGTACAGGGAGAGACGAAGCAGTACCGTTCCCTGCCACATGCCGCTGAGTGCAGAAACGTTCCTTTAAGTAAAGCAGTTGGTTTTGCAAAGTTTGAGAAAAAAATATTCGTTAGCACTTTAAACCGTACTAGTCCCAAAATTCATAGCAGTGATGGGCGACTAACAACTGCAATTGTCTAAAACTGATCAAACTATCAAGTATATTTTCAGTTGGAAATGGAAGAGCTGAGAGCTCGTCTGGAACTGCACCAAAACCAAGATCGCGAAGAGGAGTTGGAACGACTACGAAACGAGTTGGTCTCAGCCACAGGTACTGCCCGAAAACTTTTTGGTGATGCGATGGTGTGGGAGGAACAGGACCAATCCGGTAGCAAAGTTGGAGCAGTAGACCCTTTGGCTGAACTGCGGGTTCGCCTGCTCCAAATGGACAAGCAGTTGGAGGTGGCAGAACAGCAGGTTGCATTGCTCACTCAGGATAAGACGGATATGCTCACTGCTCTCGAGCAAAAGGATCTGGCCAATGCTCGTCTCAATGCACACAACCAACGCCTCAGACAGGTGATACATTACACTTTACTAAAGAATCCTAATTTTTGACTTAAAAACTTTCAAAAATAGCTTTTTGCATTATAATAAGGGGTGACATTCCAGAAGCTTAAATAAAAAGACCAGTAAAATATAAAAACACATTCTATTAGGAAATTGCATTTTCTTAACTCACACGAGCTTTACCGATTCCGCTTTTTCGATATTGGATTTTCACCCAAAAATCTCAAGATCGACCTCAAAATTTTCAGATTTTTGGAGGATTGAAAAATAGAGCCCCGGGGGCTCTATTAGAAGATTTACGGTACATCCAATATCTGGCGTTTTTGCGTATCCAACACAGCCTTTAGCCCCCTACATACCTCATCGAAACATGCCCTTTTTAATAGATTAATTTCACGTCGAATGGATTCATATTTTTTAGTCGAAGACGTCCAAAGAAATGACTCATGTGTGACTTAGAAACTGAAAAATCGCCTTTTTGCTGCTTAATGTAGTTCCACGAAAAACTTTCACACTGCGCCACCGGTCACAAGTCAAAGAGCAGAAGGAAAATTTTTATGCGTCTTGAAATGCCGCGTTGTGCAAGTGTGAATTATTTTCTTTGCAGGGCAATTTTTCGCACATTATTACTCGATGGAAAGGGCTGTTAACTGATCGGCGAATCGTTAACTCGAAAAACATAGAAATCTCAAAAAATTTTTGGGTTTGCCTGTTTTTCTTTAAAATTTTGATCTTTTTTTTTAAAGTGTTTACACCATCAGTTAGCCCTGCGATTCTACTTTCTGTTGAAGCATCATTTATTGCATTATCGTACAAAAATGTAAAATAATGAGGTCAAAGCATGAAGGAAGTCAGACAAAAATAGTTTGGTTGATTCTTTGACCTCATTATTTTACACTAGGAGCAACAGGCGCCTATCGGCGCCATCGTATTTTGAAATTCTAATAAATATTAATCCATCACATATTTCCCTGATCACCCTTTCCTGGGTATCCTATCTACCCTCTTACTAAGTACCCTCCTCCTGCCCACCCTCCTCCTGCCTTCCTTTTTCCTGGGTACCTCCTTTCTGGTTCACCCCTTCCTACCTACCCTCCTTCTGAATACTCCCTCCTGGTTACTCTCCTCCCCAGGTTATTTGAGGGGAGTTATTTGAGGAGGGGAAGGGGGTTATTTGGAGGGGGGGACTATTTGACGGGTCATGCCTTTTTTGGGAGATAAATTTCTCTTTGGGTGCTATTTGGTCTGTTCTCTCGCTCTCGATCTCTCTTTGGTGACAGCAAATTTGAAAATGACTGACAAGGGTGCTTTCGTTCCTCTCGACACTTCTGCTGATGCAAGCAAGACAAGCGACTTGGATCTCGACATTGATGGTGACTTCTTCGGTGATCAGACTCCAACCAAAGCTACTTCTCCGGCTTAATCGCAAGTGCGATTAAGCCGGAGAAGAGTCGTCATCTCGTCGTCATCTCTAGTCTGAATGTCTGTTGATTGTAATAAATTCATGAAATGGAATTATTCATTGTCTTTTGTATGTGGATCCGTGTCAATCATTCGGAAGTTGGTAATTAATGGCAATTAATGGTAATTAATTGCTACAGTGGTGGTCAACATTGCTGACCCTCCACATATGTTGACCCCTAACAATTTTAGAAATGCTTTTTGACTCACGTTATTTTCAACAAATTGGAGAAAATCTTGTGCAAAAAAGGAAGATGTTGAACATAGTTTTGAATACTGGGGCTTACCGCATAAAGAAACTCTGGTATGCATGCTTTTTCATGCATCCAGAGTCACTTCGAGTGATTTGTGTCTAAGGTATGTGGGTGTGCGCATCTCAACCCCAAGCAACCAATCCGGGGGCTTGGTTGGTTAGAGATGCGCGCACTCACTTACCTTAGACATAATTCCGAGCAAGACTCTTGATCAAAAATCCATTAAGAGTCTCTTTTTGCCAAGTCCCATGTTGAAAAACATGGTAAAACAGGCAAAAACTCGAAATTTCGAAATGCCCAAAACTCAATTTTTTATTGACCAGAACACAAAAATAATGTCGTTTTTGAACTTCTGAGTTGATTTTAGGTCGATATAAGGTGTTTGGGAACACTTAAAAAAAAAGTTTATTTGGCAGGGGGTATATCCAAGTAGGGTCAAAATCGCTGTGCGAAAAAAAGTTATGACGATTTAAAAGTGTTGGAAATTCTTGAAACACCCTGTAAACCGCAGTAATCGACTGTTTGACCGAATGACTGAGAATAATTAGCTAAAATTACACTTTTTTATAACTAGGTGTTACATAAATTATTATATTTAAACAAGAAAGACTCCAGCACTACAACCAACGATAAAATTTAGTTGGCCTACGGAGAAGAGAATGGGGAAGTCCAGCGATTGGAAAAGCAGCTGGAATTTCGTGACCGTCATTTACAGCAACTAACCCACACCTGCACTCTCCTCCAAGTGCAATTGCAGCAGCTGCAGGAGAGGGAGCTGAATGGTGGCCCCAAGAAGGGGCAGGCTCCAGGTGGTCGGCACCCCAAGGAACAGCCCTCTCAAACGGTAAAGTCGCGAAAAATAGTTGCAGGGACTCCCCAACAGCAAAGTGTAGAGTTGGAACAGCGGGTTGAAGTGGCAGTTGTTGAAGAAGAAGCATCGGAAAAACTAGATGACGAAACAGCAAACAGGGAACATGAGGGGGAAGCCACTGAAACAGTTAAACCACCATCACCAACAACACCTCCAACCACCACTCAATACTATTTCATGAAACCACAAGTGCGAGAAGAGGTAGAAGCCAATGCAGCTGTTTTGAAATCTCTTTACCAGGAGATTGTTAAGCTGGTTCAGGTGGGTATGCTATGAACATCCATTAAAAATATCGTATTTTCTAGGGTTTTGGAATTCTCTCCAAAGAATTTTTCTTTTTATAAGGTTTTTTTACAAGGACGAACTGAATTCCAGAAAATTTTGTGAAGAATTCATAAATTCAGCAGCGCTGGTACTAAGGGGTCCGTTCAGGACGATGCGTAAAAATGCCACCTTTTGGCAAAAATCTGCCCAATTTTTTCAAGTGAAAGCATCATGAGGTAGCCCTGCGATTCTAGTTTCTAATGGGATCAATTGTTGCAACTTCTTTGAATAATTTAGCACGCAAAGGTTGAAGCATGAAGCAAGTCAAAAAATAATTTGATTCATATTTTTACCTCTTCGTGCTAAATTTTACAGATATATTGCAACAAATGATCGCTCATTAGAAACTAGGTCTAAACTGCACTATTAACGCACTGGCCGTAAATGGCCCCAAACCATGCTTTTTCAACATTTTAGCACCTGAAACGTGTAGAAAACTTGTTTTTGGGGCGGGGCCGACCATTTTAGAAAAAATTATGTTTTGATGGTTGTTGACCTGAAAAAGACCAATAAAGATAGGATTTGAACATACAGTCAAACCTCGGTTATCCGGCACTCCAGTTATCCGGCACTCCAGTTATCCGGCACCCTGAGGCCGGTCCACAGGGGTGCCGGATAACCGAGGTTTGACTGTAGTTTTGAATACTGTGACCTACCGCATAAAGAAACTCTGGTATGCATGCTTTCTTCATGCATCCAGAGTCACTTGCTAGTGATTTGTGTCTAAGGTATGTGGGTGTGTTTCTACACGTTTCAGGTGCTAAAACGTTGAAAAAACATGGTTTGGGGCCAATCACGGTCAGTGCGTAATAGTGCAATCCAGCCGAAACTAGAATCGCAAGACTACCTAATGTTGTTATCACTTTAAAAATAAGTGGCAAATTTTTCCGTTTTACCTATCCGTTTATCAGAGAGAATACGGTATAAATTATCTCTTTACTTTTCCTATTTCGATGTTCGAAACCATTAACTGGCAATATAACTTTTTGTTAATAAAAATTTGAACAAAGCAGTGAGTTAAAGTATTAAAAAGCTATAAATATTATAGGATGTGGAAAGTAAGGATAAAGAGTTGCAACAAACCACAAAGGTTCACCAAGAATTACAATCCTTACTGACTACCTCTAAAAAAGAGACCTCAAATGTTCAAAAACAATTGACCCAACTGCAAGAACTGGTGTATGGCGAAGGGCAGCAGGAGCACACAGAATTGCTACTCCACGATAAACAGAGAGCCGACCAAGACCAGCTGACCATTGAGAACATGGAATTGAAAGTGGGTAGAGAGAGAAAATACTGATAAATAGGGTAAAAGTTTTGTATTCAGCGATTGGTTGAGACCGTTGAAACGAGTGGCAGTGAGTTGGAGCGTCGAATGGCAGAGGGCACTCGCCGCCTCATATTTTTGGCCATCCAAAACTCGAGACTGGAGAGGAGGGCTGAGACAGAACAACGACTGAGACAAGCTATTAGTCAAGAAATGGCCCGTCTCAATGAACGCCTCCGGAGATGGAGCATGGGTGAGGAGAGAAAAAGCAGGCATGTCATGGCTGAAAATGTGAGTGGTTGGGTTGAAAAATATAAGAAGATAGTTGAGGCTGAATTTTTAGGAGGTCAATTTGATGGAGGTGGCCCGTCTGCAAAATGCACTTCTACACTCTGTGCCTTTGGCTGAATACAATAGACTGCTCAAGGACTTCAAACAGATGGTGCACGCTCAGACTATAGCAGGAGGTAGAGGAGGCATCAGTGTAAGCAGTGATGCTGGATACCAGTCTGCCGAGGATGAGGTACGTGATTGGAGTAAGGGCAGGCCTGTGTAGGCCCCAGAAAAATCCTTAGGAGGAAAGGCAAATTCCTCCGCTTCCGGCCTCTGCTGAAGGCCCGGAGGAAGAGGCTGAAAAAATTTTTTTTAAGGATTGGAGAAGGAGGAAAATTTTATTCTAAACACAAGCCTGATAAAATAATATGGTTGTGGGACATTTCCGAGTCGGCCGTTTCCGAGTCGACCGTTTCCGAGTCGGACATTTCCGAGTCTCCGAGCACAAAAACGTTAAATTGGCGCTTTTCTTGCAGCTCAGTTCTTTTTGTTGTTTGTTGAATAAAATTGCTGCTTTAAACTTCAGCCATCGAAAAGGAAAAAAAAAGAAATTATGTTAGGGTTGATTCAAATTTTGACCAGAAGAGGATTTGGTTGATTTCAAACATAGACTCGGAAATGTCCGACTCGGAAACGGCGACTCGGAAATGTCCCACAACGAATAATATTTAGAATTATTTTTTGTTTGCATTAAAAAAATTTTTTCACAATTACGTTCTACAGTCAAACCTCGTTCATCCGGCACCCCCAAAAGTTCGTTCCCGCCTTGGGTCCGACACTTTCTTTAGCTCAATTTTCGAAGTCTTTTGCTAAATGTGATCAGAGGTTCCCTGATAACGATTTTTGGGATTTGGTATGATAGTGATAGTGATAGGGAAACATTAATTCCCCGCCTAATGATATGATAAGGCTTTCGAAATTCTCGTCTGATACGGTAGCGATATGGTAAGGGTCCTGAATTTTCCGTCTGATATGATAGTGATGCAGCTCAGGAATTTTCTGCGTGATGTGATAGTGATTTGATATGATATCACCTGATATCACGTGATATTATACGATTTTTTTTGTTACCAGGCGAGTTTCAAGAAGAAAAATTGAAACATTTATTTGATATGATAGTGATAAGGACCCTGAATTCTCCGTCTGATGTGATGCTGATATGATAACACCCTCGGACTTTCTTGCGTGGTGTGATGGCGATGATATGGTACTGATATGATAAGCCTGTCATATCACATCACGTGATAACGGGGATGTTCTGATATCAGGGAACCTCTGAATATGATTCGCCAGTCCAGTCCGAAATATCGCAAGGATTCTGTTTTTGCCGGTCGTTTTTCCAAAATTTTTAAATTTCGTCATAAAGATCTGCGAACCTCGGTTATCCGGCACCCCTTTTTGAAAATCAGTGCCGGATAACCGAGGTCCGCGGGTCTTTATAGCGAAATTTAAAGATTTTGAAAGAACGAATGGCAAAATCAGAATCCTTGCAATATTTCGGACTAGACTGGCGAATCACATTTAGCAAAAGACTTCGAAAATTGAGCTGAAAAAAGTGTCGGACCCAAGGCGGGAATGAACTTTTGGGGGTGCCGGATAAACGAGGTTGGACTGTGTATTGGCTGTAATCAGTCAAGTTGACTCCTCAATTTTCTAGGGTCAACATTTTTCAAAAGTGCTAAAATAGCAATTTTTTGAGAAGAAAAGCCAAATCTGATATTTGTGACCCGCACTCAACTTTTTGAGCTCTACAAGATGGCATTAACAGAAATTTAAAATCTTGTCTCTACAAAATTTTAGCAGATGTTGACCCCTAAGTTGACCGTTCACCTTTTTTCACCCAATTACTATTACTCGGAAACTTTTCGTAGTTTCGTGTAGAGCTCAAAAACTTGCTCTAGGGTCATAAATATCAAAATAAAAGAATTTAAAAAAAAATATTGACATTTTTTGAATATAAGAAAAGGTTGACCCTAAAAGTTGACTCCGACTATGAACAGGGCCATTGACTAACAATAAATAAAATTCAGGTCTAAAATGCACACAAAAAACAATTCGCAAGCATTATTGACATAATTAGGTTGGTCCCGTCACGGGACTCCCGTGCGAATTCAAATTTCGCAAATTTTTGTGCTTATCAAGTTTCATGGGCCAATTTGAAAAAACATAAACAAGAGACATATTGCTTACTCCCTAAAAAAACCGTCAACTTGTTTTTAGAGCAGTCAAGCCTACCAGTTCAGCATCTCTCAAAGCTCTATCCTTTTGTGCGAAGGTCGTGCTGCCGACGAACTCCTTCTCAAAAATCGACAATTGGAGGAGTTGAATCAAGTGTTGGAAAGCCAAAACGACTTTTGGCAGAGTGAGTGCCAAAAGCACAAGGTTCAGATAGAAGAGTTGAGTGCCTTCCTCACAGATCTGGAAAATGAGACTGAAATGAAGAGCATGATAGGTTGGTTTCACTTTTCTTATTCACCGCTTCGTTGCTCACGCTACAACAACAACTAACGAACCATTTCAGCCAACATAGAACGAAGATTCCTCCAAGCTCTCAGGGAACAATTTGACTCGGTGCAGGAACAAATGATCTCAGAGAAGCAATTGTCCAATTTGGAAAAACAATTGCACAAACGAAGGAGGGAGTGGCGTCTGGAGAGGCAACATTTGGTCAATGTGGTAGCCAATCTGCATACTCTGCTCAGGGTGAGTGTGTTCTCAGGGGGGTGCTTGAGGTTGTACAATTTTTTAAATTTTAGAGACAGATTGCAAATACTTCATTGCCTATTAGCATGGAACAGTTGGTGGCGTTCAGGAAGTCCATGGAAACCGTCCGTCAAAAAGAGCTACTTGTGGACAGCAAGACCATCGAGGTGATCGAAATTGCATTTGGGGGACTTTCCATTTGGCCACTCTTTTGAAATTTATATTAGATAAAAGTACCCATTTATGTGCAAAAAGGGTTCTTGTCGGTTATCAGGACTACCTCTAATTAGGGGCTATCTATATGGGTTCTTTTCGGTTATGGGGACTACCCCTAATTAGGAATCACCTTTTTGGATGCTGATTATGGTGATGAAGGTGATTGTGGTTGACATAATCACCATCATCATCATGACCGGAATCAAAAAGAATCCATATAGATAGTCCCTAATTAGAGGTAGTCCGGATAACCGACAAGAACCCAAGTACCCATTTATGTGCAAAAAGTTTTCTTACGCCCTATACAGTCAAACCTCGGTTATCCGGCACCCTCGGTTATCCGGCACCCTCGGTTATTCGGCTCCTTAAATATACTTCATTTGGCTGAGATTGGCTTATTCTCTGTCAACTGACATTCCAGTTATCCGGCACTCCAGTTATCCGGCACCCTCGGTTATGCGGCACCCTGAGGCCGGTCCCCAGGGGTGCCGGATAACCGAGGTTTGACTGTAGTATCTAAAATTTTCTCTAAAATACGGACCAAAATTTGAAAAGGTTTGGATATAACTAAAGTTGGAGCGACAAGATTTATTTGAGAGACATCCTAGTTTTGGTCAAAAGTACTAGGCTAATTAATACAGCTTAGTGTTTGGCTCGGCGTTGGGGCATTTGGCCCCTTTTGTGACATTTTCGAATTCACGCTTTTTCACATTGAACCGGAGGTTACAGGTTCAAATCCTGGTAATAGCAGACGTTATTTTTTCTTGTATAATAGACATAGGCTACCGTATTTACTCTAATTATACCCACACCCTTATATTGTAGATTGAGCAGACCTCATCCCAACTTCAAACCAAGCTGGCCTTGGCAGAGGCGGCCAGAGCTTCTATCGAAGAGATTGTCGCCAACGACTATCAACTTCAATACATACAATCCACGCTGCAGGGCTACCAACTCAACATCATCACTCTTTCAGGCGAAGTCAACAAGTTGAGGGAACAAGTGGGCGGTGTTCTTTTTAATCCACACAATTGTAAATTGATTTCAGCTTCAAAAGGTCAACAAGGAGATGGTCGAGAAGGTAGAAGAGGTGCACCAACTCAACCAACAACTCCAAACCTTCAACTTCACCAATGTAGACTTGGATTGGATGGTGGATAGGCATAAAGAACGCTTGAAGCAAGAAAATGCAGACATCATTTTGGTCGACAAACAAAAACAACAGGATAAGAAGCCAGCTGAACACACGGTACACCATAGCTTTCATATAATACGCCTCCATTTGTCTTTTGGGGAAGTAGGCATTTTCGGGTGTCATCCTGACATCGGGTGAGACCCAAATGAGAACCCTGTTATAACCGTAGAACTGTTAGAAGTTATCGAAATTTTCAAAAAAATTGAAGGTGTCCAGGGGTGGGGTCGAACTCGCGACCTCAAGAAAAACGGCCTTTTGCCCTGTAAAATACCTACGACGAAAAGCTCTACCACTACGCCAGCCAGCACTAGAGTCCAGTGACTGGTCAAAAAATATAAAGATGAATTTTCGAGTGTTTTGAAACGCCGTGTCCAAGTCGACTTATCAAAATAACAATCATTTCAATTTTTAAGCAACAATAAGGAAAATACGTTTGCTAAAATATTTAAAATTTTTGCCAGTTAGGTCCGTCACTATTGTCGAACATCTATAGGTGATGGATAGTATAAAGTTGACTATAAATTTTTACTTTTTAGACCTCAAGGAGTAAGTCAGCAGAGATTGAATTATCTTCTTTTTCTTCGTCCGACTCTTCTCAAGCACAGCAAGAGGCATACATAGTCAAACCACCAGATAGTGAAGAGCCATCCAAGGCTGTCCTCATCTTCGACAATTCCCAACAATATGAAGGCCAAATCAAAGCTATAAAAGAGGCTGCTAAGCTGTGTGTCCAAAACTATCAGGTTAGCTTTTAAAAATTTTTTAATTTTTACTCATAAATCAGGAGCTGTCGCAATCTAAATTGTTGCAATCTGTCGCTGACACCATATTCAAGAGAAAAAAAAGATAATTTAACATAAAATTTCAATGTTTCAAAAATAAGAAAGCTTTAGTATGCCAAAAGAGCAGAAATATTTTAAAAACTACAGATATTTTCCCTGAAATAAAGTTTTTTGTCACTTTTGGAAAGTGTAATTATTATAGATTGTAAGGTAACTTTGCGATACCGGTCAATTTTGTGCCGGCATCATCTATAGGATCGTCTGTACACTACCGTAGCACACATTTTGTGCCTTGTGCTTAGGCGCAGGGTAGACCAGCGTACGTTAGGACTGACTCAAATACGTCTTCCTTACTTTTTTTGGGCGGCGGTAAATTTCCTCGTGGTAAATTTCCCAACTCTAGAATTCAAATTTCTGGATTTAGCTGAAAGCAAAACCTGAACATGGTTTGATAGATCTAAAACAACGATTTGATTTGGAGGAAGCCCAGTTCTGGAGTAATTTCGTATTCCATAGAGTATCCAGGGAACGACACCCAACTGACAGCCATTCCAACTGACAGCTATCCCAACTGACAGCCATTCCAACTGACAGCCTTTTATCGGGTACTGGTCGTTTAATTTCATTTCACCCTGTAACATGTTTTTACCAATTTCATGTTTTAACGAGACAGGTCAATTTTATGCCGCCATAATTTCAGTCTTGTGAAGAAGTCCTATTATTTAAAATGTTTTTGTTTAATCCTATCTCAGCTCTACTTGATAATCCATACACCAACCGAACCAAGTGGTCGTCCACTTGGTGCAATTTTTTTTTTATGTTTTTCGAGTTCCCTTGGTTTGGTTGGTTCAGACTACAAAATTTAAATTCCCGCAAAATTTTTCAAAATGCACGAATTTGAAAAGTTTGGATCGATTCGGGTGGCATCGGACTCAGATTGCGAAAAATGAGAACACGGACAACTCAGCTTTCGGACAATTGATCTCAAAAGAAATTCATATATAGGACAACTCAGATTCGGACAACTGGCACAAATACGACTGATATCATACAAAATTGTTCCAAAAACGATTCCTTGTTTACCCGGCACCCCCAAAAGTTCGTTCCCGCCTTGGGTCCGACACTTTTTTTAGCTCGATTTTCGAAGTATTTTGCCGAATGTGATTCCCCAGTCTACCGTAAAAACTCTAATAGAAACCCCCTCTCTGATAGTAACTAGAGATGATGACGGGACGGGACAATTCCGTCCCGTTAATTTTAGAGAATCGTCCCGTCCCGGAATCCCGCCCGGAAATTTTTTGGCACCTGTCCCGTCCCGGTGTCCCGTCCCGAAATTTTTAAATTTGAATTCTGACCCGTCCCGTCCCGAAAAGGTCAAGCCATCATCTCTAGAAATAATTTGATTGTTTGAAATTGGTTTTTTGTACTCCCGAGCTGACTTTCAGTCTGTGTAGGTTAGACTCACTTATTTTATACCTGATTTTTGGCTTAATAGATGAAAGTTTGTCTGTGTTTGTCGGTGATGAGTGTCATGTTGATATCTAAAATATGATTTGTTTAGATCATTCGCGATGGATGCTGAAGAAGTAGTGAAAATTGATGCTTTCAGAGTATCAAGTGACGAAGAGGAGGAAAGCCTAGCTCATCAAAGACAAGCCAATGGAAATGAAAGGATTCTCACGAAGGTCAATCAACAGACGGAGTTGAAGTTCATCACAAGTGAAAGAAAGCAAGCTGTTCTCGTTTACGATGGTAAATATTTTGTCCTTTTTTCGCATTGTGATAAATTTTTAGTACACAAGTTCTACCAGCGTAAGCTCCTTGATTTCTTCAAAGATGCCTGATTTTGGGTGGCATCGGACTCAGATCCCGAAAACTGAGGACACGAAAAACTCAGCTTTTCAAAAACTGATCTCAAAAGACCACCATCACCGACAGGAGGACTGATGCAAAACAGAAGAGGCTGAATTTTCAATGTTGTTTTGATAAGTTAAATTTACGGTGTTGTGATGTAAGGTGTGTTGTTTTGTGTGCTGTTGTGCAGAATAAAGTTTGGGTTGAATAGAATGGAGATAACAAAATTTAGTTTTTGTAATTTTTTAAAGCGTAATAGGTATGTTAGATTTCCATGTGGTTTATCGTGGTCAGAAGTCAAAATTCCAACTTTACCCACCCAAAATCCAGGTTAGGGACCACCTAGTCGGGAGTGGATATCTACCTAGTGGATATCTACCTGGATGCCCTAAAAAATAAAAATTTCATCCAGGTGGATATCCACCTGAACAGGAGGTACCTACCCTGGATTTGGGGTTTGGGTGGGTAAAATCGTATTTTCGGTCTTAAAAAACCAAATTCCTCATAGATTTCTGGGTTAGGAAAATTGTTTTTTTTTATTTGGACTAACTTTTAATTTTTTAAACAATCCAGGTGGTGTCCACCTACCCGAAAGGTACCCACTCCGGGTCTTGAGATTTCTGTAGGGAAAATCGCGATTTCGGTCCTAACAAATACGACTCCCTTTACAATTTTAAGTTGGAAAAATGGTTTGTTTTTGATTTCGGATGACTTTTTACTTTTCAGGACATTCCACTAAATATCTACCTACCCGAAGGTACCCACTGGAGATTTTGGGGTTCGAGTCGGTAAAATCGTGCAATTGGTATTATTAAACAGAGTTTGCTATACGATTTTACGTACGACAGTGTCGTTTAAATTTAAAATTTGCAAAATTTTTGAATTTTGTGTGAAAGTGCACAGTCAAAAGGCGCGAACAGGCTTTGTAAAGGTTGAAAGGATCGAGAAACGAACCTAAATGACACAGAAAGACAGAAATCCTGAAAGTTTGAAGTTGAAAGACAGAAGGGTCGAGTTACCAAAAAATCGAACGTTATTTGAAGTGAATTGTCCCATAATTCAAAATTTTCCCGCCCAATTGTCAAAAAGATGAGTTTTAGTTAGGATGGGTTGTCCTAACAATGAATTCCGCATTGGGCGGGTATTCAAAAAAATCAGTATAATTGTGTTCAGTTGTCCTATATATGAATTTTTTTTGAGATCAGTTTTTGATAAGCCCAGTTGTCCGTGTTCTCAGTTTTCGGGATCTTAGTCCGAGGCCACCCGACCAATTCGTGTGCAAGCCAATTCGTGTGTGAACCAATTCGTCCGTGGGCCGATGCATGTGTGGATCAATTCGCTTAATGCCCCAGAATACCACTGCATGAGTATCACCACCGAAGCAGCACCCAGGAACAACTGTCTGAGGACCCAACAAAAAAAGACCAACGAAAATTATAGGAGAAAAAATATGCAAGATGACCGACTGATTCGATGGGACAAAAGAAAAATGAGTTTCAACAATTTTTTCGTGTCAAGACTAATAAAATTCGAAAAAGGCTGTCAACTGGAATTGCTGTCAGGTGGGATTTTACCTATCCAGGTGGTCGTCAGGTTGTTGTACCTAGATATCAGTACTCAGTTGGATGTGCCTAGGTACTCAGATGCCATAGGTGAGACATAGTCCTAAAAAGACTGTTGGACTAGCGGAAACACCCAAAATGGTAGATAAAGTGGATCTAGACGGTTGAGGATGGACCTGGATAATTCAGAAAGGATCTGAACGACAAAGGGTTGACCTAAATTATAAAGGGTGGATCTGGAGCACTGAGGAATGAACAGGACTCTAGAAGGTATATCTGGGCAGATAAGGGTTGCGCCACTGCACGTAAATGAAAACGATTAAAATAACAATCAAATCTCTTTACTGCAATTTACCAAAGAATGAATCCACCGAGGATGAATTTTCTAAAGATGTATTAACCTCGAGTCAAAATATAGTCTCGTATAGACGAAACCTTGATAAGAAAGCAGAAATGGAATAATGTAGGCACACATTTGTCCGCACAAAATTGGCCGGCACAAAATTTAGGTGCTACTGGAGAATCCGTTCCCATTTTTTGCCTTGATCCCCCCTGTTGATTTTTCTGTAATTTTTTTAGAATACATGTAGACATCACAAAATTATTTATTATTACGTTCGAACAAATTTCTATAATTCATCGTATAGAAAATTTTAATTTGTAATATGTAATTTTATTGTTCATGTGTTACGTAATAATAAATCAATTTTGTGATGTCTATATGTATTCTAAAAAAATTACAAAAAAATCAACAGGGGGGACCAAGGCAAAAAATGGGAACGGATTCTCCAGTAGTGCCAAAATTTACATGTACCCGTAACTTTGTGTTTTTCTTGACTTAAAAAAAAATACAGATTTGACACTGAAATTTGTTAATTTTGAAGGCATAATATTTCTGTATTCAATATTTGTAGGAACAAATCCAACAAAAAGAGCATGCCATCCAAGAGTACAAAGCCCTGATTGAGGGCTTGCAAACCAGAACAGGAGAGGACACCTATTTCAAGGAGGCTGTCCAGCAACAGCTATCTGGAGATACCAGCAGGCTCAGAACTTCAGCTGATATAATCAACAACATACAGTTGGAAGAGAAAGAGCGCCGCATTGTTGGACTAGAGCACCAGATTAGGCGACTGGAGGAAGCTAATGCGGAATTGGGAGAGCAGTTGAATAGTCAGGCTGCAGACGGCTGCACTCAAATAGTGCTCAAACACGTTGGAATACAGGTATATTTTACAACTATATGTGCAATTGCTTTTGCATGTTTGTCAATCCATAAGCAAAAATATATTTTTGGAAATTATTTTTTGTAAATTAGTATGCAATCTCCAGTAGGTGTGAAACGCTGCGCTGATGATCTTGCTTAGGGTTGTCGAAATGACCGGTCATTTCCTGAAAGGACGTCATTTTCGGTCATTTTCCCAATTTAACTTGTTTCTTGCAAGAAGTATCAGTTTTCACATCCACATACATCAGTGCTTTCAAAAGTCACACTATCAAACTCGGGTCACACTAACTTCACCGACCTTTTTATTTGAAATTTTGTTTTCTTATCTCAGATGTTTTTACACCATCTTGTAGCTGAGATTTTTCAGTATCCATTGAGTGGTCAAACGTCTCAGTTAAAAATAATCTTTGAAAAAATCACACCAAGTGTGACATTAAAGTCACACCTTTTCATAAAAGTGTGACTTTAAAGTCACACTTGGTGTGATTTTTTCAAAGATTATTTTTAACTGAGACGTTTGACCACTCAATGGATACAGAAAAATCTCAGCTACAAGATGGTGTAAAAACATCTGAGATAAGAAAACAAAATTTCAAATAAAAAGGTCGGTGAAGTTAGTGTGACCCAAGTGTGACTTTTGAAAACACTGACATACACTCAAAAGATTTATAAACACTATTACCCAACATCCTGCATTAACAACTCAAATTCGCTCAACTTAAATAAAAATTCCAGAAAAATTTTAAAAAATCGAAGATTTTAAATTGGCGCAAAAACATTTTTATTTTATCATTTTGAGTGATGAAAAGGAGTGAAGAAAATGACCGAAATTCACATGACCGATCATGTTGTATGAATGACCGGTTATGACTTGACCATTGGTCAACTCTAAGCTTTTTTTGCTGTGGACCCCAGTAATAAAAGGTACCGTATTCTCTATGAATTCAGCGTTTAAAGAATTATGTCGACTTATCATTTAACATAATGTTGACTAAGGTTGACAGACGCTGAAAAAATTCTGTCATCGAAAAACACCCAAATTTTAGGTATGTTACGTAAATCACAGAAGCAACTAACGTAACTAAAATTCAGGTGGATATGATGACGGACAAAAAATTTCACCAGATGTACTACATGATCCAAGATATCCACTTGGATCAGTTGCTTTATTTCTAGCATAAACAACCATGAAACATTTTCATATTCATTGCAGAGAAACAATGCATGAATAGATGGATAACAGCTCAAAAAAATACTTGAGCATAGAAGAAGCGAAGAAATCTACTAATGGAGTTGAAAATAGAAAAAAAATCAACAGGGGGACCAAGGCAAAATTAACGTTTCGCTCATTTTTGGATAAATGCCCAAAAATGGGCGAAACGCCTATGCACCATAAAATGTACTCCTCTTTAAACTAAAACCGAGTGTGGCCAAAAGAACCAACCGAAAACTAACCTACAAAACTGTATAAAAAATTATTAACGACTGTTTACGTTTCCTGACACGTAATGATGTTATGCACCAACCAGATTTCTGCATATATCATTTTAAATAAAATTCATATTTTTAGACCAATATTCCTGAACCGACAACTCCTAACCAACAATCACCAGCTGGAAATGCTCAAAAAGAGAATAATTCAGACCAACACCAACAATATGATGAAGAAGAGGCATCAGGCATAGAGTCCAGCAGCAACTCCAACCATGGGGATGAGGAGGAAGCCAGTGACTCGGGCACGGTGGGAGACATAGAAGACAAAAGGTCGAAGAAAAATCCTTCTCGATCCAATTCAAGTTTGTAATCTACCAAATTTGATGATCACTTGCATTTGCAGCTGAATCAATGGACAGACGATCAAGCGGGGACACTCACACTCTGCGACCCGCCACATCCACTGGTTTGACAGCTGCTTCTGCAGGAGCTGTGGGGCCTGAAACACTGCTGCTAAGGCATCACAACGAGACACGTAGATTAAGACTCAAGATTGTGGCTTTGGATAAAAGGAATAGGGTGAGCTTTCAGGTGGTCGAAAAGTGAATTATACTAAAAAAGTTTTAAGGCATCCAAAAAGTGATTTCCTAAAATAATATTATTATTTTTGCAACAAAAAAAATATATTGCAGCAATTAATGGACGAGAATGTTGCATATCGAGAAAGAACCAAGTTTAGCAGTGCTCACAAACCACTTGACCCCGATTCGGAGATTTCTTTGCTAAAGAAAGACAACGACAGACTTTTGCGTGAAAACAAAAACCTTGGAATTTCATTAAGAAATCAAAAGGAAGAGCTTGATGGTCTGGAAAAAAAGCTGAAAAAGAGTGATACCAGCGTGCAGAGTAAGGTAACTGACCAAAAAGAATTATAAAATATACCTACATAAGTTTTTTAGATATCGTCTGAGCTGTGGGAAGAGAGAAAAAGGCATAGTCAGGCTATCGCTACTCTTAAACAACGCATCTCTCAGCTAGAAACTGAAGAAAAAGAGCTGAATGGTCGCATATCAAGACGTGACAAACTCATTGAACAACTTAATAAGGACAACTCAAGTCGCTATGTGGACACTGATCGACTCAACACTTTGCTCAAGGAATGGAGGCAGGAGAGAGCCCTACTAGAAAAAAAGGAAAGAGAACTCAGGACAGAGCTAGAAGTGTCTGTGGAAAGACATAAAAATGTCAACCATCGTTTGGAGATGTTGGCCAAAGAAAACAAAAGTTTGAAGATCCGAGTTGGACGTTTGCAAGAAAAATTAAGTCAATCAGAGGCGGAGAAATGTGTTAGACCAGCAGTAAGACATAAGGAGGTACAAACTCCTGATGAGTTCGACTTCAGCTTTGATGATATGAGCAAATTAAGACTAGGAATGAAGGCTGTGCAGGGTCCGATTTCTCCGCAGCTCACACCAACTAAAAATTATGGTCAGGGTGGGCTTCAACCAGCTTCAAGACAAGATGAGAGCATTCATTGGGAAGAACATAAAGGAACTAGAAAGCAACTAAGAAGGGTAAAAGCCTTTAAAAATATCCACATAAAAATAATTTTGTTTGTAGGCGGAACTACAACAACTAGAAACAACAGAGCAGCTAAACACGTTGAAAAGCTCATATGACGAGTTGTTGACAAACTACAATGCTATTCTACGATTGGATTCCAAGAGACATAGGCAAAACATCACAACAGACGGAAAAGAGATAGCAGCTCTAGTCGTCTTAAAGGACAAACTCTTGGCAAAGGACCATGAGATTGAAACCCAAAGGCGTAAAATAGTAGAACTAGAGAAAAGACTGTGGAGACTAGAGCTAGTGTGAAAAAATAGAAAGAAAGTATAAAAACTGCAGTCTAGAAAATAAAAAACAGTTAGAACAAGGACATGCTTTTATTTATACAAAGGGAATAAAGTTTATTTCCCCTATTCTCTCTGTTTAAATAAAAGTTTATTCAATAAACACAACAACATTATATAACCAACATTAAGAGTTTTAGAATCAATGCTTTGGCATCCCTTCACAATTCAATCATAGCCTTCGTCCAAATTATCATCCGAACCTTCAGCGTAGGCATCCCCATTGTCAAAGTAGTTCTGCACATAATCATTGTCCTCTTCTAAATAGTCCTCATCGGAAATAGGCTGTCCTTCGAGATCTTCTTCGTTGGCCTTCTTAGCATCATCATCTTCCTTATCAGATTCCTCCTTGTCACTGATAGTATCCTAAAAACATGTGTATTACTGAGCACTTGTCAACAATATTACGTCGACTTGGGGCTCCTTTTCTCTCTGCGACAGCTGTTCAAGTCTTTTTCGAACTATTTCGTCATCGATTTTGCGCTTCTTGGCCAGTTTCCTGTCGATAAGCGTCTTCTTCCAGTTTAGCTCGGAAGGAAGTCTTTCAAAAACTACAACAAACAAACTCATGAAATTAATCAGCTGTATCAAAGTCTTACTCGGTTCAAATGACTCCTTTTGGTTAGCCCGGATGCTGTCCATATAACGCCTAATGTCCCTCTTGCCTTGCTTTGGATGGTAGAATGGAGACTCCCGAAACCGCTGCAGTAATTCGTGCTTCACATCCGTCATAAATCCCAGATCTGTTGTACGCTCCAATGTCAGAGGCTGATGAATGAGAGGCTAAAAACCTAACAAACTCAAATTACTTTTTTGAAAATGAAGAAGAAACGCATACAGGATAGAGCTCCATGGCTTCCCTCCTAATTTTCGTAAAATCCTTGATCTCTCGCCTATCCAATTGCAGTGTCTTTGCCACTTCTCGCAAAGTGGCTGAGCCTCCGCCGCCACCTCCACGACCTCTTCCTCTGCTCATCTCTAATATAGGCAAGCGAAATGACTAAATAAATTTAAACATTACAGATCATAAGATGACAGAAAATGTAGATTGAAGATCAAAGCCTATTCGAGGTAGGATAGATATAGGAACTTACAGGAACAACAATTTATGTGCTTCCTAACTACACAAAATAAACAATTTCTTTACATAAGAGGTCCTAGTAATTATTTACTATCATTGTTTTCTTTGTCATCTGCTTTCTTGTCATCCTGGTCGTCCCTTGACTTATTCCATGAATCCAGTCCCTTTGGAAGGGTTGTGTTTTCGTCCATACCACCGGTGCCAGCTACAAATTCTTCATATGTATGCTTTTCAGCAAAAGGACGCGGCCCCAAAAGTTCAATCATATCCTCTCTGGCCAGAATTTCTTTCTCCAACAGACGTTTGGCAACCTAAAAAGGACCAAGTTTGAAGAATTTATTGGCAACCAGACATTTAGCAGAATTCGTGAAATTTGTCCGCGGACATTTAGCAGAATTTTGAATGAAATTTGGGTGAAAACAACCAAATTTCATTCTGCTAAATGTCTGCGGACACATTTCACAAATTCTTCTAAATGTCCGGTTGACGAAATTATTAAGCAAAAAAATCTACTTTCTCGATTTGCTCCCTCTTCTCTTTAAGTAAATCACGGGTTCGAGCTAGAGCTTTGGCGACAATACTTTGCACTTCTTGATCTATTAATTGCGCAGTGGCTTCCGAGTACGGTTTTTCATATCCATAAGAAGTCTCGCCAGCTTGCGGAGTATCGAAAGACAGAGGCCCCACTTTTTCGCTCATTCCCCATTTGACTACCTGAATTTTTTACGTTTGTTCAACATGCTCATTAAGGAGTTACAAGGATAACCTGAGAATATGCATTCTGTGTAACTTTTTGGAGATCGTCTTGAGCACCCGTAGTAATCCGTTCAAAGAAAAGCTCCTCCGAAACTCGGCCGCCCAAAGTCATGCACATCCTATCGAAGAGCTGCTCTTTGGAGTAGAGGTACTGATCCTTAGGCAGATATTGAGCGTAACCAAGGCCCTTTCCTCGAGGAATGATCGAAACCTGAAAAAAGTCTCAAAGTTTGCCGATCAACCATCGGAACCAAAAGAGTACCTTTAACAGGGGATCAGCAAACTCAAGGAACCATCCAGCTGTAGCGTGTCCTGCCTCATGATAAGCGACTGTCTTCTTCTCTTCCGGTAACAGCACCTGACTTTTCTTTTCCATCCCACCGATGACTCTTTCAATAGCCTGCTCAAAATTCTTCATTTTTATTTCACTATTGGCATCTCTGGCAGCAATCAAAGCAGCTTCATTGCACACATTGGCTATATCGGCACCTGAATACAAAACACTAAATGTTAGCAATGCTTGAAGGGTCGAACAGTACCGGAAAATCCAGGAGTGTGAGCAGCCAGCTTCCTTGAGAGTTCTGTCTTGTCCAATGTAGTCTTCAATGGCAGAAGATGAACACGGAAGATAGAAGCCCTGAGATTTTAAATGAAACAAGATTTTCTCAAAAATTGAAAAAGCCTTACCTTCCTTTAATGTCTGGAACAGGGATGTAAATCTGACGATCGAATCGTCCGGGACGGAGCAGAGCCTGATCTAGAACGTCTACCCTGTTTGTTGCACCGATGACCACCACATTAGATTCATCTGACGAGAAACCTGAAAATACGCTGCGTTAAAAATTTCAAAACTGCAAATGCTCAAGAAGAAGGACTGAAAACCCACCGTCCATTTCCACAAGCAACTGATTCAGAGTGTTTTCTGCTTCGGAATGCCCTCCACCTCCAAGTTTGCTCCCACGCTTGCGACCAACAGCGTCTATTTCATCGATAAATAAAATGCATGGAGCGGACTTTCTAGCTGTCTCAAACATGTCCCTGACGCGAGATGGGCCAACTCCAACAAACATCTACGAAACAGAAAATAGTTAAAAGAGAATATTAAAAAATAATTATCACCTCAATAAACTCAGAACCTGACACGGAGATAAATGGAACATTAGCTTCGCCTGCAGTTGCCCTGGCCAGAAGAGTTTTTCCAGTGCCAGGAGGACCAGTGAGAAGAGCTCCCTAAAATTAACTTTCTTAATATTGTCATACGTAAAGTTTTGCTAAAAAACCTTTGGAATCTTTGCGCCCAAGTCCTTATACTGCTTAGGATTCTTTAAAAAATTTACAAACTCCATAATTTCGATTTTAGCCTCTTCACAGCCAGCAACATCAGCAAACTTTGTCTTAATATCTTCCTTTTTGATCACTCTGGCTGTGCTCTGACCAACGCCGAACATATTCATGGGACCGCCTTTTCCTGCAAAATGAACATTTCGCTTCAAATTTTTCTCATCCTCGAATTATTTACACCTTTACCCGCCATTCCTCGCATCCCACCGGTCATTGCTTTAGTCATTAAAAGCAAAAATGCAAGAGGGATGATCCATGTCAAATATGGAAGAAACCTGAAAATTAGATTAGAAATCGGGCTATCCCCAAACTAGTTTGGGAAAAATTAGCCAATTACTCACGGATTATTCCGGTAGACTACAGCAACTTGACGCTCTGGCTCGATTTCCAAGTGGTGTTGGGCGGCAGCTAGACTACGCTCAAAGTTTTCGACGCTCCCAATGATGAAATAGTACGATTGCTTAAATAAAGCTTGTAATATAGAAAAAACTAGTATTAAAAAGTGTATACCGCAGAAGGACTAGATGGAGTAATGTAGACATATTGCTTATCCCAGACTTCCAGTTTAGCTACCTAAACACAGGACTTGTATTCCATTTTCGAAAAAAAGTGCGATTTCATTTAGTACAGGGTCTCCTAGGAAATTTCGTCGCTTTTAAATGTTCATAACATTTTGAATGCGCCGTTTTCACAGTTCTACTCAGTGTTTCACGATTTTTGCTTGATCCTCTTTGGTTTTGGCCTTAGCCACCCAGAGGCCATCCACAGACCAGGACCAAAACCACAGGGGGGGTTCAAGCAAAAATTAGGTTTTTCACATTATATACCAAAAAATTGTCATCGAAAACTGAGTCGCGCTGTAAAAATAGACTTTCAAAAAACGGCGCATAAAAAAAGTTATGGACATTTAAAAGTGGCGCAATTTTTTGGGACACACTGTACTTGCAATGTTTTGGGCACTCAAATGAAGTCGATCTAAGTAAAAACACGATTTTTGCTTGGTCCACCCTTGCTTGACCCAACCACAGGTCTGTGGATTTGCTGGTTCTTCTTTTGGCCTGTGGAGCCTCAGGATGGGTGAGGATCAAACCACAGATAGACCAAGCGAATATCATGTTTTTGACAGTATATACCAAAAAATTTACTTTTCGATTTCGTTAATATGTGTTTACAGATTTTCGAAAATCGATCAAAGAAAAAGGTTATGATGACTTAAAATGGACACAATTCTACAAACACAAATTATAATTTAAATGAAAAAAAAACCGGAACGGCAAGGTTGTACATTGAAAAAAATTGCCTTGGACCCCCTGTTGTTTTGAAAACGCCAATAAGCCAGGTTTCAAAACAACAGGGGGACCACGGCAATTTTTCAAAAAGTCACTTTTTGCCGTTCCGATTTTTTTATTCGAATAAAACCGGAAATGTCCCTTTACCATAATTTATTACCAAACCTCAAAAAATTTTATAATTGTATGTTCGTGGCTTGCCTTCATCGAAGAATTCAAAAACTTTATTCATTTTTTTCATACTGCAGACTAAAAAACCTTACATTTCCACGCTCTAGAAAGTCAGTGTAGAACTCCTTCCAAGACACTTCCTTGAAACGCCCTTGATATGACGAGTAGGCCCCAACTGCCACAGCAACAGCAATTAAAATCTTAGTATTCCTTGGATTTTGATCGCTGAAGTGTGTGATTTATAAACCAAAAACGAATAGCAATGAGGTTTTCTCCCAGCAACTCAGACTTACATGTTCTTTTTCCAAAACTCTTGCAAGTTGAACATATCCTTATTGCTTCCTTTTGACCCGCCAGCATTCGTCGAATTTTTGGCCACAGAATTGCACCTGGTCTTTACAATGCTTCTCAGTAATAGACGCGACATCTTAGCACTGAATCGGAACATCTTACTTTACCTAAAAAGTAAATTTATATGACAAGACATATCAGCAAATAAAATTTCCAAATTCATTAAGAGCAAGATAGTATCACCACAATACACAGGTATACAAAATTAACAATTAAAATTACCGTATTTCCTGAATTTTTTTAATCGATTTTTATAGATTTTCGCTAGTACAAAACGCCAAAAGCCATTTTATCGAATTGGTAAAAGGACAGTAGGCACCGGTGCCAACTGTCCACTTGGTTATCTTTCAATGGCAATACCTAATTTTTAGGTAATTTTTTCTTCTTCCAAACCACCAGAGCAACCAAAATTTTCGCAGAAATCTGAATCACAAAACAGAATTTCAAAAAAATACTTATTTTTTGAGATAAAAAACAGTCAGTATTTACCTGTATTTTCGTAAATTTGATCATATCCCAACAACCAATTATTTTTTTGAAATTCTGTTTTGTGATTCAGATTTCGGATGAAATTTCGGTTACTATGATGGTTTGGAAAAAAAAATATTACTTAAAAATTAGTACCGGTTGGGACCGGTGCCAACTGTCTATGTCCTACCGAAATCGATAAATTTATCGATTTGGAACACAATGATTTCCTCTGGCTTTGTTAAAAATGGTGGATTGTAAATTCAACAATCCTCACTCGGAAATCGCCGTAACTTCTTTTTTTAATATTCCAAAAATTATTCTTCTGGTGCCATCTTGTAGCTGAGATTCAGGGCTACCAAGTAGGCTATTGATCAAGTTGTTATGAATTGAAAAAGCCGAAAAAACTTTAACAATCCTCACTCACAATCTGCACTCGCTCGGAGTGAGGATTGTTGATTTTTTTTCAACATTTTTAAATCAATACCAATTCGACCAATAGCCTATTCGGTAGCCCTGAATCTCAGCTACAAGATGGCACCAAAGTAATTTATTTTTGAGAAGTTAAAAAAAAGTTATGGCTATTTCCGAGTGACCTTTCCGAGTGAGGATCATCGAATTTACAATTCACCGTTGTGTACGAGGCCTCTAATAAGGCGGCCCCCCTAAAATGTGTGGCATTCTGTTTTGCCCATTTTTTTGAAAACTTGTGTTATGCAAATTACCACTTACAAGCCGAACAGGAGCCTTAACAGGCGCCAAAATAAACTAAAAAAAAAATCTTCTGGTCTCAGGTTCGAATACACCCCCCTGAGCATACCGCCCACTTTTCTGGCAAAACTCAAAATTTTAAGGATTGTATGTCAATTATGATGAGTTTTCTGAACTCTACGACCCAATTTACCCATAAAAACGTTAAGAATATAGAGATTTTTGGCCCTACCGGAGTATACCCCCAAATGAAATTTTTTTAAAAGTGTTTCTAAACACCCTATATCAACCTAAAATCACATCAGAAGTTCAAAAACGACATTATTTTTGTGTTCTGGTCAATAAAAATTGAGTTTTGGGCATTTTGAAATTTCGACCATTTGGCTGTTTTACCATGTTTTGGTCATTGGAGCTGGGCAAAAAGTACCTCTTAATGCGTTTTTGATCAAAAGTCTTGCTCGGAATATATCTAAGATAAGTGAGTGCGTGTATCTCTAACCCATCAACCCCCAAGTCTCCGAAGGGGGCGCAGGGGGCTTGGTTGCTTGCGGTTGAGATGCGCACACCCACATATCTTAGACACAAATCACTCGAAAGTGACTCTATATGCATAAAAAATGTATGCATACCAGAGTTTCTTTATGCGGTAGGCCCCAGTTAACAAAACTATGTTCAAATTCCATCTTTTTGGGGTCAAGGTACCCTCAACATCTGATTTACTAAGTTATAATGAACAGAAATCAACTAAAAATACCAAAATTCAAGATTTAAAAAAAATCGACTTTTTCTAGAAAAAATAGGTGAAAACATCTTTTCTATCGTGTTCAACGAGTAGGAAATGCTTAAAAATGGTTAAAATAGTGTTTTAAAAAAGTTCAAAAAAATTTCATTTGGGGGAGGTATACTCCGGTAGCGCCAGATTTTTAAATGGGAAGTGGGTTGTAAAATCATAATGCCAAGAACACGATTTTGAACGTAAGAGGGTCGCCTTATTAGAGTAAATACGGTATGAGAATCGGTGCAATTTCACAATCAATCAGTCGACTCTCGATTTTACTACCACTACCCATTATACTACCATAATTTGTTGAATGTAATGGAAACGGTCGTTGTTATGGGATTTGCTTTCGCTAATTTCTAAACTATTTTTATGCGAACTTCTAGTGTCCATTTGTAATGTTTGCTAGAATCTTACTATGATTTTAAGCAAAAGATATGCAAAATTTAACCCTTAAAACGCACTGTCCCATACCATATTTTCTCTAATAGCTCACCTCATCTCTAATAGCTCATCTTTATTAACTCACCCCTTAATTTTAGGGATCTGTAACTCGGCCAAGAGCGAATACTTTGCAAAGCTTTTCATTGCATTTTCTTTACTCCCGCAAGCTCTACAGATTCTACTTTTCAGATTTTGGTTGAGCACCCAAAAATCTCGAGATCAATCTCAAAATTGAGGGGGTTGAAAAATAACTCACCCGGGTGAGCTATCAGAGAAAATACGGTATATAGGACAAATTTTAAAATGCCATTTTTCATTGACAAATCATTCATTTCTCAAAATTTTTTTCACCAAGTTGAAAATTTTTGCTGTATTGGGTTTCGAACTTATCAGTTTGAAATTGCGAAATTTCTGTAATTAATAACTATTTTTTCAGTGAGAAAATCTTTTCATTTTGGAAACACTGATGGATATCTATCCAGGATTGTTCTAACGCCGGGCAGCCGGCGTAACGTCGGCTAAATGGTGGCGTTTGTTTTTATTAAGGCGTAACGCCAGCTAAACGCTGGCGTTTAGATCTGTTCAGCATTGAAAAAGAGGCGCGGCTATGAGTCAGAGCATAATCATAAAATTAATCCTTGGCGACTGATTTTAGTCCCTAAAACAATTTATTTCACCATCATGCTCTGACTAACAGCCGCGCCTCTTTTTTTAATGCTGAACAGAACGGTAAAACAGAATTTGTAAAACTAATCAAAATATTGGTCAACACGTCTTACCAAAACGGTAGCCGCATCGTAGCCGCAATCACCCCTAATCGAAACCCAATACAACCATTAATTAGAAAGGGCGCGTTTATTATTTGGATTCCCTCTAGGGGGCGCGTTAATTAGAGGAAATTCGGTATGTATTCTCAAAAGATGTCTAATCTTTTTAGTTACCGAACGAAGTGAGGTTCATTTGTGCGCGGAATACGAAAAAAGCCAAAGTCACCCGAAAGACTATTCCATCAAATGTTGTGAAACTACTTTTCATATTTTATCCCTCTGACAAATGAAACACCATGCCAAACAGTGTAGAAGTAACTTTTTTAAAGGAAAATTTCGCAAGAGATCTTCCAAATGTTTTTTAGTCATTTGTTCGCACTTCCTTCTCTTGTTAGACTTTTGTTTTTATTGGATTTCCCCATTGATGATGATTGTTGTTTTAGGCGGAGTTTTACACTATAGGCTGCTTTCTCCGCTGTCCGTGATCACATCTTTGAAGCCAGTTGTGGCCTTATTATTGTTGCTTCTACTCCACATTTGTATCAACTGCCTACACAATGGCAAATATGAAGTACAAAACCAATCCTATCAAAGAAGACTACAAGATTGGTAATAAGGTTAGTGACATATGATCTTTTCAGCCCTCACATACAGTGCCGCCAGTTTCTTTTACCCCCCTGGCCCGAAAAAATGTTTATCAACTCCTATAGACCTTGTATGGCTTTAAATGGATAGAAAACACAAGAAACTGTTGGCAAGACCATGTTCGCGCAAAAATATTTGACAAAATTTTGGTGAAAACCATTATACCCATCTATCTACATATAGTATTTGGACTCGCGTCGGTCACACTTTTTTTGCTTCTTTTATACTTTTATCCAACAAATATTTTTTTTCTGTAAATTGGGTGCACAACAGCAGGATCTCCTCTTTCTTTTGCCAAATGTGATTCGCCAGTCTAGTCTGTCTGAAATGTCGCAAGGATTCTGGTTATGCCGATCGTTTTTTCAAAATCTTTCAATTTTGCCATAAAGACCAGCGAACCTCGGTTATCCGACACCCCTTTTCGAAAATCATGTGCCGCGTAACCGAGGTCCGGGTGTCTTTATGGCAAAATTGAAAGATTTTGGAAAAACGACCGGCAAAATCAGAATCATTACAATATTTTAGAATACCGTAAAAACTCTAATAGAAACCCCGGGGTTACTATTTTTCAACCTCCTAAAAATCTTGAAATTGTCAATCAAAAATGGCCTTAACTCTGAAATCCTAGTGAAAAAAAGGGGGGGTTACTATTAGAGATGAAGGCTTGACCTTTTCGGGACGGGACGGGTCAGAATTCAAATTTAAAAATTTCGGGACGGGACACCGGGACGAGACAGGTGCCAAAAAATTTCCGGGCGGGATTCCGGGACGGGACGATTCTTTAAAATTAACGGGACGGAATTGTCCCGTCCCGTCATCATCTCTAGTTACTATCAGAGAGGGGGTTTCTATTAGAGTTTTTACGGTAGACTGGCGAATCACATTCGGCAAAAGACTTCGAAAATTGAGCTAATAAAAGTGTCGGACCCAAGGCGGGAACGAACTTTTGGGGGTGCCGGGTAAACAAGGTTTGACTGTATTGGGTCTAAAAATTAAATATTTTTATTTTGGGGACAAACATGACGGACAGACTTTGAACTCAGCAAAATTCTGGGATTTTTAGGAAAAAATCCACCTTCCATGTGTCCGTCACTAAAAATTTTTCTTTAAATTTTTAATTTTGTAAAAACGGTGCACAACTACAGAATCTCTTCGTATTTTTTAATCTTGGGGATAAAAATTGAATTTTTTTTTGGAGACAAATACGACGGACAAACGTCAAACATTGAACTCAGCACAATTTTTGGTTAAAAAAAATCATATAAAAATATCTGAATTTAAATTAGCGCCTTATCGTGCTGTCATCATTTATCTCATATTTCTGTGTTATTCTTTTGTAAGCAAAAACACTCGAACTATTTTCGAAACATTATATTTTAGGCGCCACCTGGCGCCTGTTTTTCTCGTAATGAGGTATTTTTCCATGTTTTGGTCACTAAAAAAGCCTCTTTATGCATTTCTGATCTTGAGTCTTGTTCGGCAAAAAATCAACAGGGGACCAAGGCAAAAAGGGACCGATTCTCATATAGGGCCCGAATTCCTGTCTTAGGTAAAGGTCTGTGAAAAAAAGGTCTGTGCGCGCATCTCTAATTTTTCAAGCCTCCTGCGCCCCCATTGTTTTTTTCGTATTTTCGACCAAATTAAAGCTAAAAAATGTTGATAGGAGTTGATAAAATGTGTTTTTGGGTCAGGGGGTTAAAGGAAATATAGCCCGTACAGTTAACATTTGTGGTGACTATGCAATTTTTAGGTGTTAGGAGTAGGCATCAATGGAAAAGTAGTAGAATGTGAAAGCCTGAAGACTGGACAAAAGTTCGCCCTGAAAATTTTGCGTGATGTGCCAAAAGCCAAAAGAGAAGCTGAACTCCATTTTCTAGCTTGTAGTCATCCAAATATCGTCAAAATCTATGAGGTGTATGAAAACACCTACAATGGGATTGCTTGTTTGTTTTTGATAATGGAATGCATGACTGGAGGCGAATTGTTCACAAGAATTCAGGTACTTATCTGATTAAAATTAGATATTAGAACACACAATCTGTAAAAATGAATAACCTCTCGTGAAAAGTTGGACATGACGGAAAAATGAAAACTTTCCTTTTATTTTTATCTTGTAGCCTAAACTCTGGGGAGCTCAAAACTGCTAGAACCTTTTGAAAATGACTTTATAAGAGTTGAGCAATAACCGAGGTAGGTCGGTCATCGGGCGCAACTTTTTTCACTTCTCAACTTCAAAAAGTCTCTAGCTCCAATTTTATTATTTGGTAACTGTGTTCAATGGTCGATTTGCAAGTAAAACTGCTTAAATAAAAATTTGCTTTTAAATTTCAAATTCCGCTCGAGACAAAAGACATCAGGCAAAATTTCAATTCTGACACTGGATTAATGCTCACTGAGCTTGCCAAAAAGATCAAAATTGTATTATATACCATCACATTATATACCAAAAAAAAAGACAAGGAAAATGAATAAAGTATTACCACAGCGTAGTGTTTGCAAAAAAAAACAGACAAAAAATTACAAAAACGAAAAGAATAAACAAGATTTGGGCTTTATTTTAACTCACACTATTTTTTGCGAGCTGAACCATACGCACATTATGTATGCGAGCCAAATGGTTCGCGAACCATATGGCTCGTGTATGTGTCGCAAGCACTTTGCTCTCTATGTAAGGCGAACCATATGGCTCGCGAGCCATATGGTTCGCCATACATATCTATTGGCGGACGCGAGCTGCTCGCTCGCAAACGAGCCAAACGCACAACACTGATGCTCAGCATGGCCAATTCACATGCAAAACTGCGTTAGCGTAAAAATTGCTTTTAAATTTCAAATTCCGCTCGAGACAAAAGAAAGAGATCATCTAAAAATTTAAAAAAAAGCACGTTCAAATGTTTTTTGTCTTGAGCGGAATTTGAAATTTAAAAGCAATTTTTTATCGACCATTGACCACAGTTACCAAATAATAAAATTGGAGCTAGAGACTTTTTGAAGTTGAGAAGTGAAAAAAGTGGCACCCGATGACCGACCTACCTCAAACGGTTATTGCTCAACTCTCATAAAGTCATTTTCAAAAGGTTCTAGCAGTTTTGAGCTCCCCAGAGTTTAGGCTACAAGATAAAAATAAAAGGAAAGTTATCATTTTTCCGTCATGGCCAGGCACTTAGTCATTTTTACATATTATGTGTTTTAGTTATTCCTCGTTTTTCAGGAGCGGGCAGTAGCAGCATTCACGGAGCGAGAAGCGGCCAATATAATGTACCAAATCTCATCTGCAATTTCCTATTTGCACAAGCTAAACATAGCTCATAGGGACATAAAGCCAGAAAATTTGCTCTACAGGTATCAGTAGACATACATTTTGTTCAAGAACTCTGACCTGAGATCAAAAGATCCCTGTTAATTTACGACAAAAACAGGAAACAAAGTTTCGTGTGGTTTATTAACCAAAATATAATCTGGGGCATAACGGAATTTTGCAGCAAATATCGTTTCGTAATTTTGCAACAAATTTTGCAGCACGTCGACTATGGTTCAATCTTGTTCAGCCAAAAATGACTTTTTAGCGATTATTATCTTGTTAACTTCTTCGCCGATATTCAACACAAAGTTTTTTTTTGCTAGACAGAATCGAACCATACACTCAAACCCCTGATTAACGTAACTTCAAAGGAATGTGAAAAAGATTACGTTAAAGGGGTATGATCCTTGCCGATGGGAATATTTTGAAAGGCGGGTACCAGGTCAATTCAAACGAGATTTATTTCGAAATACAAATTTGTTGAGTACCTCTTTGTGATAAGTATTGAAAACTATTCGATAGCATCGGTGGCACGGTGGTGAAGCGGCGGTGGACTGTGAAAGTCGGTCGTCGGTTCCTAGTGGGTGCATAGTTTTTCTTCGACTTTCACAAAATTGAGTCATTTTAATTCTCGTTTGAATTTCACTGGCACCCGCCTTTTAAAACATTCCCGTCGGCGACGAGCATGACCCCATAATCCTGGGTTACGTTAATGTGAGTGTCGCCTGATATTACAACCCTATTTGAATGCATCCACCTTTTCACTTTTTTCTCAAGCATGCAAATGAGAATATATCGCAGACTATCTCACCTTCATAAAAGGCCAGATATTGAAATAACTTTGCTGTTCGCCGCTTTGAACCATCGCAAAATCACTCTTTCAAACCTGGTTCAACAGATAAAGTTCACATTGCTTGACCACAGTAGCAATAAGAATTGCTTGCCTTTGTGGCATTTTTTGAACAGTTATAGTTGTGAAACTTAATTGCTTGCTGAGATCTGACAATTTCTTGGTAGCTGAACCACCAATAATTGGTCGTTTCAGCAAAATGAAACAATGCGCACCCTTCACAGTTTTCCAGTATACAGAAAAATGTTGTAAAAGTAAAAAATGTTACTTAATCTTCTTGTCGCGACGATTTCGCGTTCGAAATTACGTTAATGCGGGGTTACGTTAATCTGAAGGTCCATGATAAGCATTTATCAACAAAACCAAACAAATCGTAAAAAAGATTACGCTAATCCGAGGTTTACGTTAATCTGAGTTTACGTTAGTAAGGGTTTTGACTGTAGTCGATTTGCTGTAAAATTACGAGATTTTACTGCGGAATTTCCTCACTTCCTTAAATAATCCGAACTGAAATATGCATATTTCACATTGCGATCAACCGAAAACCGAGTGGGACCATACTAAATGGGCACCAACTACCCTAGTCATTGCCCGAAAGGATTTTATCGGGCTGATTCCACAACTCTACTTTTTCTCGAGGTGTAAAATGATTTAATAACTCATTTTTATAGTGCTCCTGGAGAGGAGGGTGTACTGAAACTGACGGATTTCGGGTTTGCGAAACGGGCTGCTGATGACAATGACCAGAAAGTTTTGGCTACCCCTCTCTACACTCCCTACTACAGCTCACCTGAGGTTGGTATGAGATTTATTTTAAAGTAAACGTGTATCTTTTCAGGTGTTTGGTACTCAGAAATATGACAAAACTTGTGGTAAGTTAATAACAATTCAAAAAACAATTCATGAAAACAGCAATCTGGCCATGCTGGCGCTAGTATAGAATAGCCCAACCCCCGAAAATCAGACCTTCTAAAAATCGTTGTAACTACCCTTTGGAACAACAAGTTTAGGCTTAGCCCTTAGGCTTAGGGTAGGGGGTATGGAAGTTGTGACTAATAAGTGTTTTACGCACTTTTCTGGGGTCTGGAACATATATTTTGGTGCTCTTTACTTAGGCTTAGGGTAGGCCAGCGTATGGAAGTTGTGACTAATAAGTGTTTTACGCACTTTTCTGGGGTCTGGAACATATATTTTGGTGCTCTTTACTTAGGCTTAAGGGTAGGCCAGCGTATGGAAGTTGTGACTAATAAGTGTTTTACCCACTTTTCTGGGGTCTGGAACATATATTTTGGTGCCTTTACTTAGGCTTAAGGGTAGGCCAGCGTATGGAAGTTGTGACTAATAAGTGTTTTACGCACTTTTCTGGGGTCTGGAACATATATTTTGGTGCTCTTTACTTAGGCTTAAGGGTAGGCCAGCGTATGGAAGTTGTGACTAATAAGTGTTTTACGCACTTTTCTGGGGTCTGGAACATATATTTTGGTGCTCTTTACTTAGGCTTAAGGGTAGGCCAGCGTATGGAAGTTGTGACTAATAAGTGTTTTACGCACTTTTCTGGGGTCTGGAACATATATTTGGGTGCTCTTTACTTAGGCTTAGGGGTAGGCCAGGGTATGGAAGTTGTGACTAATAAGTGTTTTACCCACTTTTCTGGGGTCTGGAACATATATTTGGGTGCTCTTTACTTAAGATTTAGAAGGCATAAGTTCGGGGGATGGGGTATTCTATACTAGGGTCGCCATGCTGTTATAAATATTAAAACCTAACAATATAATTCCAGACGTTTGGTCGCTAGGTGTGATCATGTATATTCTACTATGCGGATACCCACCCTTTTTCTCCACCCACGGTCTGCCCATCTCGCCAGGCATGAAGAGTCGCATACGGGCTGGTCAGTACAATTTCTCTGGGCCAGAATGGGATCGAGTCTCAGAAGCAGGTTGGGGGTTTTAATTACTTTGTTTTTTGACTGAACTAGTTTCAGCAAAAGACTTGATCCGTCGCTGTCTGATCACTGATCCTGGTGAGCGTGCTACTATCGAGAATGTCATGGCACACAAATGGATAGTACATTACAATAAGAATCCCATCACTCCGCTAGCTACCTCTCAAGTAGGAATTCTTTGTGGCACCCGAAATTTGCTTTTGGTGGTGTAACAAAACTTTCGCAAGCTTTTTACAGAGCTGCTGATCGAAATTACAAATGTATAATACTCTTTTTGAAGCAAATATATTTGGGCACAGAAACACTTTTTAGCGCAATACTTCTTTTTGATAAATTGGTTAAAAAAAGTCTACAGGTTAGCCATGTACCTATTTTTCCATTTTATGGCTCGTTCAGGAACCCAGAGTTGAAAAAAAGGTATTTACCGCATTTGCTTTGATAGAAGCACATGTGATTCCCAAAAATTTTGAAATTGTCAATCAAAATTGGCCCCAACTCTGAAATCTTAGTCAAAAATAGGGGGTGTGCGTCTATTAGAGACTGTGCTTTTGATAGAGTGAGTACGGTGAGATGCAAAATACTCCAACTCTGATTACAACTCCGGGTTCCTGTGCGAGTCATTAAAAAACCATGGTCACGCGTTGTCCCCCGCCAATTCAAAAGTTTTTGCCTGATCAGTGAACTTCTGTACGGATTTTTCAACTTGGTTTCTAAAAAACAAAGGTCTAGAATTTAATTTTAGGTATAATTTTGTTAGAAATCAAGTTGAAAATCCGAGCAGAAGTTTAATGACTAAGAAATTTTTTTGAATTGGTGGGGGACAATCGTTGTCGTAGACGGCAATGGTCCTTTAAGAAAATTTTGTGAACAATTTGTAAATTTAAACTTATTGAAAAAAAAGATGGGAATTCAAAAAGGTAGACTTTTTGGAAGCCTTTTGCGAAACACCTTGTACAGGGTGGTTTGTTTTAATATTGAAAATATTTTGGAATGTATTTTGGAAGTTTTATATTTTTTATATTTTGGAAAAAAAGTTTGTTTTTAAATTAATATTTGAAACTTAAAATTAAATGAGGTGTAAAAGCTATTTAGGTTTGAAAAAGTGGCTTCGGTGGCTTCGCACTGGATGTGCGTTTGTGTTTTATGGCTGGAAAAGGTGCACAGGTTCGATTCCACCTGATGGTGCACCAAATACCCCTAGACATTGGTCGAACAAGCTAAAATAAGTAGGGTGCCACCAGGTGGAATCGAACCTGTGCACCATTTTGGGCCATAAAACACAAACGCACATCCAGTGCGCTACCGAGGCCGCCTCTTCAAAGCGTGAGATCGCTCGTGATGTGAATGTTCCAAAGCAAACAGTTGAATGCCATCAAGCGATTTCGTGAAACAGGCCGCAATGAAGACAGAGCAGCTGTTTCACGAAATCGCTTGATGGCATCCGAAACCGTTTGCTTTGGAACATTCACATCACGAGCGATCTCACTTTGCTTCTTCCCTTCTTCCCAAAGTCGCACAATGCCTGCTCTCAGATCGGACATTCTAAAGCATGGAATTTATTAACATAAAACGACAAGCGATACACTATTCAAGAGAGGAGAACAAGGGCTTTCTGATGATACCAAAAAATGCATTTATGTTCTTATTTTACTGAAAAAATTGGCTTTGAACTTTGTCCGGGAACTTTTCGGTCACATGGTATGACTCATATAAGTCGAAAAAACTAAAATTTTAAGGTGTTGCGAGAAGAGCAAGACAACTGGACTGATCTTTCTGTAAGTCCTAATTTCATATAATTTCAAAACAATCCCAATTTGATTGCTTAAGGATGAAATGGAAGCTGCACTAGCATCCATGCGTGTCGACGATGTACACATCAAGCGAATGGGTGATGCCAAAAACTCGCTGTTGGAAAAGCGGCGTAAGAACCCGTCGGCTAATCAGTCCAAAGCGACTAACTCCAAATAGATCGGCTCATATTATCCGCCCTTCCCCCTTGTGATCATGAATTTCGTTCTGGTGTGTATTGTTGTTGTGTAGTCTGTATATGAGTGTGTTTATGAGACAGCCTGCTACTGCAAGTTATAGCAACAATGCATTCCTTCTCGGTTTTTCTGGCATC
This sequence comes from Ditylenchus weischeri, assembly GCA_029231635.1. Taxonomy (NCBI): domain Eukaryota; kingdom Metazoa; phylum Nematoda; class Chromadorea; order Rhabditida; family Anguinidae; genus Ditylenchus; species Ditylenchus weischeri. The sequence continues at coordinate 112,504 of JAMRYI010000341.1, forward strand.
CCTCTCTTTTGGTCGTGTTCACTAGAGTTGATCGCCTTCGATCTACCCCATTTTCCCTCTTTTAACGAGTTCTATTAAGGAAAATAATTTTAGGACAGTCGTGTTGCTTGAACAGAGATTTTGGCTAAAGTATGGTATACCACATGTTCCTAAAACTGGGGTTTGACCACATATTCGAACGTTTCAGGTCGTAATTAGTACGAAAAACATGTTTTCCGGTGGCGGAAAGACATCTGGAGCAAAAATTTTTTTTTTTTGAAAAGTGTTCAAAATCTACATTTTTTGACCAAAAATTCATTTTTTTGCCAGTGCCTGCCGAAGGCATGCAGGTGTGTATAAAGGGTCAGCCCTTGGCCCGAACAATGTACCCCCAAAGGGGCTTCCTATTGAATTAGGGTGCCTGCCGAAGGCATGCAGGTGTGTATAAAGGGTCAGCCCTTGGCCCGAACAATGTACCCCCAAAGGGGCTTCCTATTGAATTAGGGTGCCTGCCGAAGGCATGCAGGTGTGTAAAGGGTCAGCCTTGGCCCCTAAACGCTAATGCGAGCACTGAATTGTTCGGGAACCCTGTGGTTTTGGTCGATTTCGGTCAAATTTTTTTTTTGCAAATGTCTTTCCGCCACCGGAAAACATGTTTTTCGTACTAATTACGACCTGAAACGTTCGAATTAGGGGTCAAAACTTACTTTTGGGAGCATGTGGTATACCATAATATCCTGCCGAGATTTTTTTTAGGAAACAAGTACACAGAATAACGCCAGATTCGGCCAATGAACAACCAAACAATGAGATAGTTGGACAGCGAATAACCGGACAATAGACATTTGGATATTTCTGTTTTTCAAATAGCTGCGTTTTTACATAACGTTTTTAGATAAAATTAAATTAAACAACAGGGCAATTTTTAAAGGGTGGTATTTAATTTTGACACCAAATTTATGAAAAATGACCGCAAATTTGAAATTTTCATTCATCTCTAAATTTTTCTGTAAATTTTTTTAAATCTTTTGCACTATCGTGTAGCCCACGATCTCAGATTTAATCGAGCTATCAAACACCATTGTATGATAACAGATTCAAATGCAGATATTCAAATGCAAATTTTCGGCCAGAGATTAAAAGGTTTAAATAAAACAAAAGTTACGGGTCTATACGACAATCCGGTGCCAAAATATGCCTTGGTCCCCCTGTTGTTTTTTTTGAGAAAATGCCAAATGCAAAAATTATTGTAAGAATAAAAAATTGAAAAATTGAATTTCTCTCTTAAAACAACAGGGGGACCAAGGCATTTTTTCAAAAAAAACAACAGGGGGACCAAGGCATATTTTGGCACCGGATTGTCGTATAGAACCAAAGTTACTCCATTAACCCTATAAATTTCTACAATTCTGCAATCATACAATGGAGTCTGATAGCACGTTAGAAAGCTGAGATCCTGTGCACACGATTACTCAAAATAGTATTAAAAATTAATTTAAGGGGGGGGAACTTTATATACGCATCGGCTTAAGTCGACTGTTCTAACCACGCTAGGCGCACACTTTATTTATTTATTTTATTTATTTCACTGACTTTTAGGGCCAAAAACTATCGAGGAATCGATCGGAATTATTTCCAAAACTGCTTCACTGTCACCAACTGCGATTTCAAGCAAATGACCATCAAAATAAAAGGAAACCAACCGAAATGATGCTTATCTACTTTTATATCGCCTGAACCTGCACCAATTTTATTTATTTGTCGACGCGTTTAGTGACTTTCTATAGTCAAAATTTCATGGGGAACCAAATAGAAAATTTTCCATGCCAAAATCACTTTAAAAAAATAAGGTAGCTAGCAAAGGTTTGACCAGGGAAGACATGAGTATTTTTGAGGGTAGGATTTCGGTATTATTTTGGAACTAACGTTTTTTGGTATTAGTCTACAATTGAAACCGAAAATTTGCCTTGGTCCCCCTGTTGTTTTTCTAATACTGTTTTCAGAATATTACTTTCAAAATTGATTATGGTGATAAAGTGACAAATTCTTGGTACCAATTGTAGACGAGAGCCCGTTTTTTGCAATTTTAATTTACATGATCATTTATAAACATATTATGAAAATGACGACAGGAATCAGGGCTAAATTTTGAGTATAAGGTTGTGAATGATCATGTAAATTAAAACTACGATAAAACGTAATTTCCGAGTATAAATATTGAATAGTTCTGGGACAGCTCTGTATAGGATGGCAAGGAATTGGACAATGTTGAATGTTTTTCGGATTTTAATAGTGACTTGAGTTTGTTTTTTCTGTGTATAATAGCTCAAATGAAAGCCCAGAATCTTGGCTACATTTTAATATACGAAACATGTGACTTGTAGAAAAAATCCAGAAAATTTCAATGAAACCAGTCAAAGAAAAACCCCCGAAACGATCGATTTTCGGAAATTTGGCTTATTTTAGCCTGGATACAAGCTTTAGTAGGTGTGAAAGCCTGCGCTGTTGATTTTATTGGATAGCCAAGAATGTGAGGATCATTTTGACAACAAACTTGTAAATAAAAAAAGATAAAAAACACGGTGTGCAGCCAGTGGTAGTCGAGCCTGTGATTTAGCCGATGCGTATATAAAGTTCCCCCCTTTAATCACTGGTGGAAGAAAAGTCCTTGGCGGGTTTTGAGGCTAACTATTTTTAATAAAAATTGTATCTAAAAATTATCCAAATATATAGGGTTGTAGCGCGAACGCTCCTCTTCCAGATGACATATAACTTTATAAATCTATTCCACAAAATGACCACCATTAGCAGCAATGCATTTACGCAGCCGTTTAGGGAAACTATCAATCGCATTTTGGATATAACTCTGGGGAATTGCATTCCATTCTCTGACCAATGATGCTTTCAAGTTTGCGAAGTGTGGAGCAGTGCAAGCTTTTGACTGGAGGTAGGGTCAAGCAAAGTAGTCCATGACATTCCAATCAGGGGAATTCGGTGCCCATTCACCAGTTGGGTTCCTCCAATGTGGGTCCACTAACAGCTGGTACATGATTCATTTTTTGCCCTTTATTTCTTTGTCCCATTCTACCAATATAATGTTGCTGCATAGGAATAATGTTATATACCATCTGAAAGAGGAGCGTTCGCGCTACAACCCTATATATTTGGATAATTTTTTAGATAAAATTTTCATCAAAAATAGTTAGCCTCAAAACCCTCCAAGGACTTTTCTTCCACCAGTTATAAATGCCGATTACAAAAATTTGGTCTTTTTTATCTGCGGTCATTATTTTGATATTATCCATTTTCGAACCACTCCATTTTCGAACCACTCCATTTTCGAACCACTGCTTTATTTTTGAACCACACAGTTTTTCTGCTGTCCAATGTCTAGTTGTTCATTTTCCAAAAACGTGGTTGCTACAAAACCCGATTGCCCGAAAAAATTAGTCCAGTTGTGCATTGGCCAAGTATAGAGTTTTCCTCTATACCACTTGTCATTTAAAAATTCTGTCCAAGCAATAAGATTGTACTCCAAACCATTGTCCTAAACTGGTGGCGATGTTGAATGAATGCGATTAACCCTAATGTTTACTCATAAATCATATAAAGCCATTTTAGTGATGATAACGACATGTTGTTCTTTTTTTCTTCCAAACTCTGGCTAGTCTATTGGCTAGGAATTGTGTGTGTATTTGGTTAAAACAATAATTTTTTGCATTGCTAATAAATTTTTATGAATAAAATTTGTTTTAAAACATAATCAAAACATCAAGGTTTGTTGAGACTTTTTTAGTAATGCAACTATCTCACTTACCGAAAGTCTGCCCAACGAATAAATTTTTCCAACTTTAAAGGGTGTGACATTAAGGGGGGAAATTTCACATGAAAAACTTTCTGAACACAGCATTAGACAGACCTATTAATTCTACATCTGATGTAAAAAAAAAGTTTGAAAAAAACCTGTGTCATCGGGAATCAACTACTCTAATCAAGAACACCTGTCTCTGTCTGTCCGTCAGTCGCAATTTTTTTGAAATTTCTTTATCGTAGCGCGACAAATTTCGGCGCGATTTTTTTGAAATACAAACGTTGTATTGGGTTGTTCGATAATTATCCAGCGTTTTTTTAACTTTGGCAAAACAATTCATCAACCATTTTTATTAATCAAATCAAACACAATAACAAATCAACCACAACAACAACTAATCTTCCGGACGGTACTCTCTATCGAATTCCATTGCCTGTTCCCATTTGTACGGCAGAAGGTTGGTTCCACGAGCGAAGAAATCCGGTGTCTTTGAAGCAATCCATTGTCTTATGTCATCAACAATTTGTTGAAGGTTTGCAAACTTTTTCCCAAGCTGCCAGTTGTGGAGCGAGCGGTTGACGTGGTAGTCTGTGGGTGCTTCTGTTGGCAAATACGGCGGATGCGGCAGCAGCTCCCATCTTTTGTCTTCGATTGAGGCAACAACGTCAGCTCTGATATGCGGTCGAGCTCCGTCCTGATGGAAGATTATGGCATCCTTTTTCAGCGGTCTTTTGCTTTCGATCGCACGCTGGAGACGATCGAGTTGCGCCTTGTAGATGTCGCCGTTGAGATTGTATTGCTTCTTCTGTCTTCCGTTTTCCATCTTTGGCGGAACCTGCCATTTTTGTTCTTCACCATTGTCGCACCACCAGTAGCACCAGCCGTTTGAAAGAATCTCCCAGTGTATTATGCCTTCTTATGCAAAAACACCAGACATATAAAGGATATATTTTTATTCTTCTTTCATAGTTGCAAAAGATCACATACTTAAAAGAAAAGTTACAAAAAATAAAGTTTTGTAGGAAATAAAAAAACGCTGGATAATTATCGAACAACCCAATAATATTTTTTGTGATTAGTCTTGATGTTTGTTTGCGGTCATGCACAAAATTAGAATTTCGCTAGGCCTTTTTGATAATATTTTTAATAGGAGGGCCTGCGAGGGGGCAGAAAAGCTTCTCCAAGATATTGTTCATAATTCAGCATAATTTTCAAGCCAGAAAAGCTAAGCTTGGAGAATCAAAAGAAGACAGTCTGAAAACAAAAATATTGTATTCAAAGAAGTTTTATGAAGACAAAAGTAGGATCACAACTACGATTACAAATTACGATTACAAATACCATTACAATTATAATACAAATTCTATTAGGATTACAAATTAATAAACATAAAGAAAATAAGCTTCAAACCTGATCAGCTATCACTGATGAATTTGATTAAAAATTTTGATAGGACTTTTTGATAATATTTTTGGTAGGCCCACCTGCGGGGGGCCAGAAAAGCTAGTTGCTGACTAAAAGAACAAATGTACTTCTCTAAATTTTTAAAAGCATTTAGCAAAAAACCTTTTTTCGCTAAGAAAACCTACAATTCTGACACCGGATTCGTTATCAGCATGGTCGATTTATTTAAACGTTCAACAAATTATTTTTGAATGTTTGTTGTCTCAAGCGGAATTTAAAAATTGACAGTGACTTTCATGATTTAAGAGCATTTTTATTAGAAAATCCACCATGCTGATAACGAATCCGGTGTCAGAATTGTAGGTTTTCTTAGCGAAAAAAGTTTTTTGCTAAATGCTTTTAAAAATTTAGAGAATCTTCATCTATCAGTCAAAAATTCCCGATGACAAAAGTTTTTTTCAAACTTTTTTTTACATCAGATGTAGAATTGATAGGGCTGTCTAATGCTGTGTTCAGGAAGTTTGCACAAGTCAGATTTTTTGCTGTGGAACCCATTTTAGGCGCAAAAAAATTTTCCTAAAATTTTAACATTGACTTTAGAGGCTTTTTCCTGTCCAAATTTTGTTTATTTATTGTTATCTTTTTACTGCAGTCTGAATGAGCGACGAATTCTGCCTCCAATAGGGCATTAATCGTCTATCAGTGATAAAGAAATCAATGATAAATACTCTAAACTAAGACAAAACCCACAATAAAAAAACTTCAGACAACAAATTTAAAACATAGGTAGTTTTTCAAAATTTTCTCGGCAGTACTCGGGACGACCCGTGTCAAAGTTGTTTAAAACACGTGAAAAAAAACATTATAGGTTTGAAAACGAAAATTCCAAGAAAATGAGGTAACAGACACTCCTGCAACATTAGAAAAAACGTTTTTTAATTAATTTGTTGTACTAATACAGTCGAGTCTCGATACAACGAACCCCCCCAAAAAGTTCGTCTCCACCTCGGATCCGACACTTTTTTAGCTCAATTTTTGAAGCCTTTTGCCAGATCAGTCCGAAACATCGCAAGGACTGTGATTTTGCCGATTGTTTTTGCAAGTGACAACAGTTTTACCAAAAAGACCCGCGGGTACTCGATTTAACGACACCCGTTTTCAAAATAGAGTGTCGTTAAATCGAGTACCCGCGGGTCTTTTTGGTAAAACTGTTGTCACTTACAAAAACAATCGGCAAAATCACAGTCCTTGCGATGTTTCAGACTGATCTGGCAAAAGGCTTCAAAAATCGAGCTGAAAAAAGTGTCGGACCTGAGGTGGAACGAACTTTAAGGGGTGTCGTTAAATCGAGGGTTGACTGTATCTAGACCCGCGGGTCTTTTCGGCAAAACTATTGCGATTTTCAGAAACGATTGGTAAAATCGGAATCCTTGCGATATTTCGGACTAGACTGACCGAAGACAACTGGCCAAAAACTTCAAAATTCGAGCTAAAAAAAGTGTCGGACCCGAGGTGGGAACGAATTTTGGGGGTTCGTTGTATCGAGACTCGACTGTATGTATTTTTTAATTTTTTCATTTTTCGGAAAACGGAAATCGCTTCTACTACTCCACCCAAAACACAGATCCTCAATTGAGAGGGGTGCTTATTGGAAGTATATGGTAACTGCAATCAAGAAAACTTCTTTTCCTATTCAAAAGTTGCACCGAAAAACTTTTTGATTTTTGTCTGATGAGCGCGTCAATAGTTGGGTAACTTCCGTTGGCGAAAGTCTGCAGGACTTTATTTGTTTACTTTTTTGCAATTTCCTTATTGTTTCTGCTCCTCTCCAAAAAACTCTCTTTTTTTAAAGTTGTATTTAATTGGTGGTAAGAGCAGGAAGAACACATTAACACTCACAAAACAACATTTTTCTCGCCCATTTTTCGCAATCGCCGGACAGAATTGTCGAGAAGGAAACCCAAAAGAAAAGAGTGGAAAAGACCGCACCCATATTTTTTCTTCTCCACCTTTGGAAGGAATTTATGTGTGTTTGGGTCTGTCCTCCTCCCCTGATAAGGGGGCTGATTGATTGATGCACCCACCCCACTTGCGGTTGTCAACAACAAATGCTCGGGTCTCTGATTCCACGCATCTTTGTTGTTTGCAAGTGCTGCTTGAGGCTAGTGTCCCTTAGGTTCAACTGGCTGCTTGTGTCTAAGCATTTCAAAATCTTAGGTTTTCGAGCTTCGAATGAATTTATCATTTGCATTTTCTGATCAAACCTACTATTTGATTAATTATTGTGGAATTGGTTGCACTATAGAATCACATACCAGACTTTATTTATGCGGTAAGCCCCAGTATTCAAAACTATGTTCAACATCTTTTTGTTAGTGGCGCCTGTGTGATTAGTGGCCCCTGTGTGATTAGTGGCCCCTTTTATTCCCTTCCCCTCCCAATACAGCCTCAAATCCCTTGAAAATTCAAAAGGCGCGAATTCAAAATTTTTCTAATTTCGACTAAAAAACCATGATACCCCCCCTGTGGATTGAAAATTTTTTTTTCTCAGAACTAAAAAACGCGGCTCCAAGAAATCGGGGTCGAGAAACACGAATATGATGCTATCTCCTCCATCTGATCACCGGATAACTGGAAAGTCAGTCGACAGAGAATAAGCCAATCTCAGCCAAATGAAGTATATTTAAGGTGCCGGATAACCGAGGGTGCCGGATAACTGGAGTGCCGGATAACCGAGGTTTGACTGTATTTTATTTTTTTCAAATAAACATGTAGCCCTGCTATTCTAGTTTTTGGTGATTCATCAACTGACTGATTATGATAACTTGGAGAACACCGTAAAACCTATATTATTAGACCTGGTTCTATTATTTTTCAACCCATCGAAAATTATGAAAATTTGGGCTCGATCTCGACATTTTGGGTGCTCAACCAAAATATGGAGAGATTAATTTTGGCCATTTTTTAAAGTCTTCTCTTGGTGACCACTATAGAGTTTCTGTTTGTTACTTGTTATTCAGTGTTTCGAAATAAATTTGGTTAAAAATCATTTTTAGGCCTAACCAGTCAAAAAAACAACGAATTTAATTTCATATTTTTTATATCAAAATACGCCTAAAATGTGTTTTGGTGCGAAAAAAATTTTCGCCAAAATTGGTTAAAAGCCACCGAAATTCGGGGAATTAATAGGTTAATTAATTTTTTTGGAGTTTTAACGACACTTTTTCACTGTTGGTAAGTCTATTGAAAAGATAACATAGCTGAGATTCATTTTATAAAAAAATTTATGTAAAAGCACAAAAGGAAAGTTTTAAAAAATTCCAACTAAACTTTCATACAAGAATTTAAGCAAAAATACTAATCAACCGAAATAAACCGGACAGTTTTCCACTTGATTTAATTAACTGTCTACAGTCTAAGAATCTCAAACTTGCTGGAGATTCCCACAATTAATATAGTGGAGTAAAATTAGTGAGCACATTTTTACAAAAAAAAATTGAAATTCCTAAAAGCAGCCTATTCGAAGAATAACAGAGTAGTAATTAACTAGCCCAAATGGGAGTAGTAACAATATCTAAGGGGTTGCACTACTGCTTCCAGCCACAGTGATGGATTGACGCATTTTGCAACTTCTAGAAATACACTCTCCCCAAAAAATATAGATCACTTCTTTTTAGTAAAAAAAAAGTAGGAATTGGGCGCGGTCGTCAGATTTTTGATGTTGTGTGATGTATATTTGGTCTCCCTCACACCTATTTTGGTAGTCCCAATCTTGTGCTGAAGATGCCCACCCCACTTGTGACCTTATTCAGCTCTACCGCCACTGATTGCATGCTCCACTGCCTAGGACAGTGGTTGTTTATTTCAACACCAAGGTGTTGTTGTTGGTGTAGGTAGTATGGTTCTTGTCGTTCTTAGTGGCTCTCCTTATCAATCTGCTGCTCCCAACTATTGCTAATACATTGGTCGAGAACACTAAAATCAGTTATCAACGTATGTCCTTCAGGGTATGCCTTCAACGCATATCCTTCAATATTGTTGTATCAATTAAGCAAAACTTTTTACCAAGCAATTAGCTATATTATTGTGTAAAATATACAGGGTGTCCCAAATCCGGCGCGCGATTTATTTTACCCATAACTTTATGTTTCTAATATCCAAATTCGTTCATCTTTTTTTTAAATGCTCACAGATTTCCGGGCAATCGTTCTATACCAAAATTTTCTCATCATTCTCACATCATTAAGCAAAAGTGCTGGCCAGTGATCTGGTCAAATCAATTACAGAAAGAAGTTTGGCCGACACGCAAAAAAATTTCCTATTAGCGGTAGATTGTTGGACTGTGCGGAGTCTTTGCTTGTCGGTCAAACTTTTTTCTGTAATTGATTTGAACAGCCTCTGGTCCTTCTGTGTCTCCAGCACTTTTGCTTAATGGTGTAATCGGTCATTTAAGGCAATGTGTTCCACTAAGATTAAAGAATTCGATGAGGAACAGGTTTAAACATGAGAAAATTTTGGTATACAGTCAAACCTCGGTTATCCGGCACCCTCGGTTATTCGGCACCTTAAATATACTTCATTTGGCTGAGATTGGCTTATTCTGTCAACTGACATTCCAGTTATCCGGCACCTTAAATATACTTCATTTGGCTGAGATTGGCTTATTCTCTGTCAACTGACACTCCAGTTATCCGGCACCTCGGTTATCCGGCACCTTAAATATACTTCATTTGGCTGAGATTGGCTTATTCTCTGTCAACTGACATTCCAGTTATCCGGCACCTTAAATATACTTCATTTGGCTGAGATTGGCTTATTCTGTCAACTGACATTCCAGTTATCCGGCACCCTCGGTTATCCGGCACCTTAAATATACTTCATTTGGCTGAGATTGGCTTATTCTGTCAACTGACATTCCAGTTATCCGGCACCTGGGCACCTTAAATATACTTCATTTGGCTGAGATTGGCTTATTCTGTCAACTGACATTCCAGTTATCCGGCACCCGGTTATCCGGCACCTTAAATATACTTCATTTGGCTGAGATTGGCTTATTCTGTCAACTGACAGTTATCCGGCACCTCGGTTATCCGGCACCTTAAATATACTTCATTTGGCTGAGATTGGCTTATTCTGTCAACTGACATTCCAGTTATCCGGCACCCTAAATTATTCGGCACCTTAAATATACTTCATTTGGCTGAGATTGGCTTATTCTGTCAACTGACATTCCAGTTATCCGGCACCCTCGGTTATCCGGCACCTTAAATATACTTCATTTGGCTGAGATTGGCTTATTCTCTGTCAACTGACATTCCAGTTATCCGGCACCTTAAATATACTTCATTTGGCTGAGATTGGCTTATTCTCTGTCAACTGACACTCCAGTTATCCGGCACCTTAAATATACTTCATTTGGCTGAGATTGGCTTATTCTCTGTCAACTGACATTCCAGTTATCCGGCACCTTAAATATACTTCATTTGGCTGAGATTGGCTTATTCTCTGTCAACTGACACTCCAGTTATCCGGCACCTTAAATATACTTCATTTGGCTGAGATTGGCTTATTCTCTGTCAACTGACACTCAGTTATCCGGCACCCTCGGTTATCCGGCACCCTCGGTTATCCGGCACCTTAAATATACTTCATTTGGCTGAGATTGGCTTATTCTCTGTCAACTGACTTTCCAGTTATCCGGCACCCTCGGTTATCCGGCACCCTGAGGCCGGTCCCCAGGGGTGCCGGATAACCAAGGTTTGACTGTAGAACGATTGCCCGGAGATCTGTGAGCATTTAAAAAAATGAACGTATTTGGATATTAGAAACACAAAGTTATGGGTAAAATAAATCGCGGAGACACCCTATATTTAGAAGCAGTGTTTTTAAAAATCAAGAATCAATATCCTGATTCAAGTATTCTAATATTGTCTGTATTTTTCTTTGTAGCAGTTCTTTAAGATTAATTTCTTTATTTCGGCTCCAAATTAAATTTTTCATTAGTGGATAATAAAAAATTTAGACCCGACTCGTAAACCCCCAAACAAATTCAACTACTATTTTTTTTGTTGTGCTTTAAGTCAAGATTTAGTTCTGAACTAAACAAAAAAACAATAATTTGTAGAATAAATGCTGGAAAAAGATCTAGACAATTTTAGAAAACTAGAGAAAAAACCTTGAGGTTGACTTTTGAAAACACTGGTCCTCAACTCATTTTTAGTCGAATTCCAAATTTTTTTTATTTCACACACAAATTTTGTTTGAAGTAAAAAATCAGGGTTTTCGTGATATGGATTTTGGAGCCTTGATATGGATAATGATATGATATGGGGTTGACATGATATCACCTAGGGCGGTATGGAACTCGTCAAAATTCCACCTCATATCATCTGATATGAGGTGGAATACAAATAACCTAATATGATATTGATGAGTCACGAGCATAATACGGACGTGATATGATATCATGTTAAGCATCTCTACATAGTATTTGGGTCAGGTGGGTGGTTGGTTCACACTTTTTATGAATTATCAAAAAATATGGTCATAAAAGGCTCGAAAATTTCTGTTGCATGATTTTTAGATTCGCCTTGATGTCAGCTTTTGAGCGGCGAGAAATTCGCATTTTAAGAGGGCGTTGACAAAAGTATGCAGGCCATTGTCGAGTTTTCCAATAAAAGTATGTTTTGCCATTTGCAGGCCATTTTTAAGAGAAAAAAATTTTGTTTGAGATTTTTACCTTTTTCGCAAACCGTACAATCTATTAGACTGTGCAATGATTTTTAGTTTCGCGCGTGTTTTGCGATCAGTTATCAATTATTAATAGGCACAAGCACTATGGAGGCGCCGATAGGCGCCTTTTACCCCTTGTTAGGTAAATATGATAATGATATGATATCAACAGTTTACTTTAGATAATTTAAAATAAGTATTCAGATTACTTTATTATTCAAAAAACAGGCATTTGAATGAGTAAAGTTTGGGCATTCAATAAATCAAATTTAACACGATTTCTGGACTTTGCAGATGCCATAGTTGCGTGTGCAAACACACGTTCGATAAGCCAGCTTGTTGCAGGGATAGTCAAATTTGCAAGTGCTAGGGGTAGCGATGTGCTTCCATTCCGTCTTTTCCATTTCAGCCAAGATGGAATCGGCCGATTATCTCGTAAGTTGCACGAGCAAGTGCTGAAGAACAAAGTAAGCGAAAGTTTGGGTGTTTCGGATGAGTAAAAGTCTATTTTTGATAGTTTGATAAATAAAGCACTGTTACAATTGATTATTTTGAAATATTTCTGATATCACATGATATCTTATATAGTATTTGGCATGTGTGGGTGGGTGGGTGTGTGAACGCTTTTTGCTTCGAAGGCCAGAACGGGTCGTAGATAGCGAAATCACTTTTGTCGCTAATACCATCGTGTTCCCCAGAATGTCAGCTTTCGTTTTAAAAATAACAGGCGAAAAATGAGTAATAGGGATATACCTATTTATGATGAAGTCATAGTCCCTCATTGAAATTTCGAAATACTATAGAGGCGATGATTGGTGCCTGTGGTCCCCTTGTGAGTTGATATCACCTACTTTTTATTATGTGATATGATAATGATATGGATGTTCGGAAATTCGAGTGATATGATATTGATACCGTATTTCCTCTAATTAACGCACCCCCTGATTCAAAATCGTGTTTTGGCATTGTGTTTTGACCCACTTTTGATCACTTCTCTCAGGCAAGTTACCAACCATTTAATAGCTCATCTTTCTGGCTACAAAATGGGCAGTAACTTGCCTGAAAGTGATCAAAAGTGATCCACAATGCCAAACACGATTTTAATCGAAGATTGCGTTAATTAGAGGAAATACGTATATTAGTTCAGTGAAATGATATGATGCGTGATATCACCCTCATGATATCATATCAGGCTACATGATATCATATGAAAACCCTGTTCAAAATGAACTTTTTCGTACAATTAAAAAAGACTTGCGGCTAGATATCGTTAACCGCTGGTTGGTCATAATTATTTCATTTTGTTTAGCTGTATTGACTGGACTAAATGGCCAAAAACGAGTCAGTTAGCTGACTGAATTCTAGCTTATATTATTTTTTGAATATTTTTTTATAGAAATTTTGTTCTCAAAAACTTTTTTAGATTTATTTTAACCACTATATATTCTATAATAAATAATACTAGTGCTGTTGAATGGAAGTAAGTGTAGCAGTGTTGCGACTGCGATTATCTCCCAGACAAGGTAGTTTGCTGGCTCCAAATGACTACGATCTGTTGGTTTGTGGACCAATTGGTGGCCCTCGGACTCTTCCAACTAGGGGATTGCTCACTTGTAGAGCTCAGAGGGGCGAACAAGGCTTGGAAGCCGCTTTGAGATGTGTGCGTGCACTCAATCCGTAAGTACTACTCATTTACTGATCATTTATCAAAATTTTCTCGATTGGATTCTAATATAGGGCTGAACGTAAAAGCCCTGAGGGGTAGTTTTTTGCGTATTTTTGCTAAAAGCCCTGACTTCACTCCACAACACCCTAGTTTCTGTCTAACGGCATTCCGGCCACCCGACCCAACATTTGACAAAGACGGTGGAGACCACCCAAACATTTGATTAACATGCTAAAATTTTTAAATCAGGGTCGGGTTGGACAACAGAAAAATAAATGATAGCTGATGGTACACCTAACACACTTCCATTTTAATTGCTCTGCCCCGCTAGAATTGTGTGGCGTATACCTAGCTGTACAGGTTGCACCATATCTACTGTTTTTTGTAGGTGACCGAATATCTAAAACGCGGTAGTTTGCTGTTGAATCAGTGGAAGTTGTTTAAAGTGATCATGGCTGCTATTGCTACTCAGAAATAGGGCTTTCCTGGCTTTTACGAATATTAATTATTACATGGACTGTAGATGTCCCTCAAAATTATAACATTATAATGCGTCTAAAACTGAATTAATGCGTTGGCACTAATCAGACTCCCGCGCAACACGAGTCGCGCAACAAACTTTCATAGGGTCCTGCAGAAACTATTTTTTATTTTCGGTTGCATATATCTTATTTCTAAAAGGACCGCTAGGATCTAGCAAACATTTTGGTACAGTCAAACCTGGGTTATCCGACACCCCAGTTAACCGACACCCTCTTTTATCCGACACCATGAGCCCGATTTGATTGGCCTGGTAAACCTACACGCCAGTCATCCCACACCTCGTTTAACCGACACCTCGTTTATCCGACACCTCGTTTATCCGACACCATAAGGGCGGTCCCTTTGGGTGTCGGATAACCCAGGTTTGACTGTAATAAAACTTCTACAAGTTTATACTCAAAAAATTCAGAAAAAAGCAAAAACAAGTCGCGCAACACCCTGCTTTGGCTGATTTCACAACTTTTTTATATGAACTTAAGAATGTTCAATAACCAAAATCTTATCTAGATTCTAGCGGTCATTTTAAGTATAAGATGTCTGCAACCTAAAATAAAATAGTTTCTGCAGGATCCTATGGAAGTTTGTTGCGCGACTCGTGTTGCGCGGGAGGCTGATTAGAGCCGTTACAAAATCACATCTAGAATGAAGAAGAATTTTCACATCTTTAGAGCGCTGGCTCAGCGAGGAGTGCCTGTGCCATTGGAGGCCGACCAGCAACCATGTTCGTCAAGACAAACCAGTCTGGCCACCCCACTTGTGTGTGTCCCCCTGTTGGGCAAAAACCAAGAGTATGAAATGGCTTCCACCAGCAACAGCTCTGGACCAGCTAATGAACTCCGCTTCGAGTTCCGCAACCTGGCCAAACTGGTCAACGAGTGCCTTAATGGTGAGCAAGCCATTGACAGCCAGTCCAGGCAGATGATCATAAGGCTGGAAGAGTAAGGTTTTCTACTTCTTTGGCTATATAAAGGGTACGTTTGGTACCTATTGTGATATTTTTCGAGTTCCTGCTTTTATTTTTAATTTTGTTTAAGACCATTTTGTAGCCCGGCAAACACCTTTGATCCCGTCCTAACGTGGCCTGGGGCCTATCCCACTAACTGCAAAGTTGCAAAGTTGCAAAGTGCAAATGCAGAGTGATTTTCTGTCCCACTAAGATATTTTGCAAAGTAAAAAGTGCAAAGTGCAAATTTTTAGTAGGACAGAAACTCACTTTGCATTTGCACTTGTCACTTTGCAAATTTTGACTTCCTAAATTCACATTTCTCACTCATCACTCATTTTTGATCTACTATGGTCACTTTACTAAAAATCTCTACCTACTCCTGGTTTAGGTACCACCAAAGTGGTTGGGATACCCTAGGGGTTAGGGTACCATTTAGGTGATGCCATCTAAAGGGTTTGGGTATTTTCAAGGTGTAGGATAACATCCATGTGATTTGGGTACCCAAAAAGTGGTTTGGAATATATCCAAGAGGTTTGGGCACCATTCAAGAAGTTTGGGTTATATCTGAGTGTTTTGGGTATATCCCAGGGGTTTCTGTACTCCAAAGGTGGTTTGGGTATATCCCAGGGGTTTCTGTACTCCAAAGGTGGTTTGGGTACCATACAAGTAGTTTAAGTACCCTACAAACGGTTTATTTATTCTTCACGTAATATTCGATAATGAGCAACACAATATGACAACACTATCGTTCTCAATGCATAAAACCACTTTGAAACGGGTAGAAAAAATAAATTAGGCAAAAAAAACAAAAATAAAAAATTTGACCGAAAACTGCAAAGTGTCGACCGGTTGACAGAAAAAAGTGCAAATTTCGCACTTTTCATGCAAATTCTTAGTGGGGCAGAAATTTACTTTGCATTTGCATTTTGCCTTTAGTGGGATAGGAAAATTTGCAAATTTGCATGCAAAGTGCAAAATTTGCAGTTAGTGGGATAGGCCCCTGCCCTAAGTCTAAGGTAAAAAAAAAGGCCTTGAAAATCATAAAATCGGAAAAAGCGTCAATTAAAAAAATGTCACAAGAGGAGCCTGACGCGAAATAAACGACATTTTTACCATTTTATAAGTAAAAAGGCCATTTATCGAGTGCTTCTTGCCATTTTACAGGGCCATTGCCGTCTACGTCTATTGTCCCCCAACAATTCAAAAAAATTTCCTAATCATTCAACTTATGTACGGATTTTTCAACTTGGTTTCTAACAAAACTATACCTAAAATTAAATTCTAGGCCTTGTTTTTTTAGAAACCAAGTTGAAAAATCCGTACAGAAGTTCACTGACTAGGCAATTTTTTTTTAATTGGCGGGGGACAATTCAAAACAGGTGGCAATGGTTCTTTAAAGCGGAAAAATGGTTTGAAGTCTCGGAAAAAACAAAAACCTTTTAAATAACGTATTTCCTCTAATAGAGCCCCAGCCCCTCTAATAGAGCCCCAGCCCTCTAATAGAGCCCCAGCCCCTCCTAATGAGCCCCAGCCCTCTAATAGAGCCCCAGCCCCTCTAATAAAGCCCCAGCCCTCTAATAGAGCCCCAGCCCCTCTAATAGAGCCCCAGCCCCTCTGAGCCCCCCAGCCCTCCTAATAGAGCCCCAGCCCCTCTAATAGAGCCCCAGCCCTCTAATAAAGCCCCAGCCCTCTAATAGAGCCCCAGCCCTCTAATGAGCCCCAGCCCTCTAATAGAGCCCCAGCCCCTCTAATAGAGCCCCAGCCCCTCTAATAGAGCCCCAGCCCTCTAATAAAGCCCCAGCCCCTCTAATAGAGCCCCAGCCCCTCTAATAGAGCCCCCCCTCTAATAGAGCCCCAGCCCCTCTAATAGCCCCCTAACTTTGAGGACCTATATCTCAGCCCAGAGTCAATTTTTGCAAAGCTGTTTTACGCGTTTTCTTAACTGCCACCAGCTCTACCGATTGCACTTTTCAGATTTTAGTTGAGCACCCAAAAATCTCGAGATCGAATTCCAAATTTTCCGATTTTCGGGCATCCAAAAAATAAAGCCCCCGGGGGCTCTATTAGAGGAAATACGGTAGACTATTTTCAACCCTTTTCTTACAGTAAATTATGACTTTGCAACCCAAAGTTATTCAGGTGGTTATCAGAGGAGCAGTGCCGAGACACCTTGTTCGTAGATGCCTTGTTCAGAGTGTCTAATCCAACCTGCAGAATACGTTTATGTGTGCACAACCCTGCCTACAACCCACGTCTCACTTACTTTTGCCACAGGTTTTCGCTTGTTTTGCACATAAATGAATAAAATTGAAATTTGTTGCGCAGTGTGCTAGACCAAAACGGCAAAGCCGAAGTGCACCGCAGGACCAGTGAACTTGAGGAAGCGGTCAAGAAGAGCAACACAGTCAGGGCTCGCATGATAGAGATGGAGAAATATGACAAGTACCAGATCAACCCCATCTTCGGGGTGTGCACCAGTTACAGGCGAAGACTCAATGTGAGACACTTTTGGATGGCTGTGGATGCATATCCACTCAGCTCCAATTCCCAACCTGGGCTACCCTACTTTTTATACCCAACTTTTCAAGTGTGGTACTAATTTTGGGGCTATTTCTTGCTAGTTGAAAATAGGGTGGTGCGGTTACGGTTAATTTATCACTACCCGGTTTCCGGTTAACCGCATTTTGGCGTACCCGGTTTTCGGTTACGGTTTTTTAGTTTCGCTTCGGTCGGTTAACCGGAAAAAAACTCGGTTTCGGCTATTTTTGTCGTAAATTAACCGCATTTTTTCGTACCCGGTTTTCGGTTACGGTTAATTGGGCAAAAACTGGTCCGGTTCGGTTAACCGACCGTGCACCACCCTAGTTGAAAAAATAAAAAAAATTGGACCCCGATGATTTTCTAGCGCTGTATAACAAGCAGACCATTACAACACTACCGTATCTACACATAGTATTTTTGTGGGATTCTCACGCTCCCAAATGTTAGTCACGCTTTTTAGCCCACTTCCCGTTTATAAATCTTTTTGGTTCTCAACGTTTTTCAGGGTAGACCAGGGCGTAGAGTTCAGAAAACTCACCAGAATTGACATGTGATGCTTGAAATTTTGAGTTTTACGACAAAACTTGGCAAAATCAGCCATGCTCAAGGAGGTCATCGGACCTGAGACCCGAAAAATTGTTCAAAATTAATGTTTTAGGCGACAAATGGCGGCTTGTTTTCTCTTATTATACACCCGGAGGTATAACCGACAAAAGAGACAAAACGTTGATTTTGTCCGCTGAAATTACTGAAAGGGGTGTATAGTTAGAGAGAATACGGATGAATTGCAAAATGGGAATTGGAACTTGTATTTTGCATAAATACCATTTTCTGTTCACTAGGCTTTATTGATGGACGAATGTTGATTCGTGATCATTTATGACCTAAATTTGGGAGTTTTGATTAAAAATCTACAATTATTTCAAAAAATTACGGAAAGTCACCAATACTACCAAAATATTTTCTTCAAGCTATATTTCAGCTTTCTTCGTAGTGTGCAGAACAGACAAATTTATCTAGTACAGTCGACTCCCTCCATAGTGTACACCCGCCATAGTGTACACCCCCGCCATAGTGCACACCCGGTTCTGATTTGGTTGGCCACCATATAAATTTATAGTAACGAACCCCCGCCATAGTGCACACCCTCCATAGTGCACCCCCCGCCATAGTGCACACCCTCCATAGTGCACCCCCCGCCATAGTGCACACCTGGCGCCGGTCCCTTGGGTGTGCACTATGGAGGGAGTCGACTGTAGATAAAATACCGATCGATTTTATATGATACATAAAATGTTGTCGACCAGATGAAATTTGATTTTTTTATATATTCATCGAAAAAATTAAAAATCGGACCTTAGTATAGAATAACCTTTTTTTCGGTGCTAAACCTAAATCTAAAAAGTGGAATCAGGGAAACTCGTGCTAACTAAGACAACGCAAAAAACAGATTCGCAAAATTATTTTTTTGGGCTGACATATAGGTCCTTGAGAGGGAGGGGGGCCTTTATTAGAGAATATACGGTATATAAAAAATCAAGTTTCATCCGACAGACAAAATTTTATCAATAGGTCATAAATGGTCACGAACTGATACTTAACCTTATAGATCTCTAAACTTACTTTTAGGCGCCTGAATACTATGTTAAAGGACGTAAGCCAGTTAGCCGACCCAGTTCTAACCCTCAAAGATCTCCAACTGAGTTCTGGGAGCATCAGTTCCCGCTGCACAAATATGCTTTTGAAGGCAACCATGTGAAAGTGAGGCAAGTCTAATTATTCCTATTGCAAAACTTTGATCAAATTTACGCCCACATTACTACAGGGAACTGCTCAAACAAGGCCACAACCCCAACGAACTCGACAACGACTGCTGGACACCCCTGCACTACTGTGCCTTCTACAACAGGTTGCAGGCCTGTGAAGTGCTCATGCTGCACCCGAAGACCAGTGTGAATGCGGTCAACAAGACTGGAGCCACAGCTCTACATTTCGCTGCTCTCAACGGCCATGTTTTCCTGGTGGAGCTCATACTCAGCCATCAGTTCGTCGATATTGTAGGTCTAATGTTGAGCAAGATAAAAAATTTCAAGTTGGTTCTGTCTCAATTTTCTTGTCTATTTTACTAAAACTTCTTTCAATGTTACTGATTCGAGCTAATTTAGTGCATCAAAAAGAGTGCGTCAAAATTTCGTGGTCACTTGTTAAAAATTGCCTTTTTACCCACTTGCCTGGTCAAGTTCCAAACTTTTGGGCCATCACGCTTGGAAATCTCAAAATCGTTAAAAATCATAAAGACACTTGAAAAAATTTCCATGCTAGTTACAGAAAAATATTTGTAAGTCAACCTGGCAAGGGGCTAAATAGCCAAATTTTTAAAAGTTATTCTGAAGCACCCCGTATAATGGGAGAGGGGCGTTTTCTTTTTTTATAAAAATATCAAAAATTTCGAAAAGGTCAATTTCTAAATATTTTGCTGGACTATCAATTTTGCAGAACATAGAAGACAACAATGGGAAAACAGCTCTAGATCTGTGCGAGCGAGTACCTAGGCCAGATTGGCAGGAGAGTGCCTACCTGCTGGCCAACCAGCTACGTCCGAACAAACTGGAAGTGCAATTAGTGGGAGGGGCTTCACTTCAGGTTGAAGCCCCTAATTCCCAACCCACAGCCGGCCAGCTCAGGGATGCAGTGCTTGCAGTTGAAGGTCTGGCTTCTGCTGAAGCGGCCAGGATATTTGCTATTTGGGTGACTAGTCAGCGTTTGAGTAGGCTTGTTTTTAAAGAAAAATGTGTTTCTGGAAGGACTTACCAAAAGTGTTGCAGGCTTGCAACTGAAAGCTGAACAGAAGGTGCACGTGCATCTGGAAAAATGGGCAGACCATCTGGAAAAGTGGGGTGACCCTCTAGAGCCGGGAATGCCGTTGGAGGAGGACCAAGTCAGGATAGTGCTGCGAAGAGATGCTCGTACACTGCTCGGTGATGAACAAGTCCTGGTCAGTAGGCACTTTTACGGTCACACCAAATTTGAAGACCGAACTCAAGCATGAGTACTCAAACACATCTCCCCAATGTTAGTTGGAAACTCAACATCTAGATTTTAATTCTAGAGGGGCAAAACTTAAATATTGCTAATCACTGGTGGTCAGTAGGAAAAAAGTTTAGTCACAATTTGTTGCCGAATGAAAAATTGATCCTTAGTTCTAGAGTTGTCGACATGTCGTGTCGACAACCCTACTTACCGTATTTCCTCTAATTACCGCCCCCCCTCTAATAAGCGCCCCCCCCCTCGACTTTGAGGGTCTGTATTTCAGAGCAGGAATTTTTTTTCGAGCAAGTTTTTTTTGCGTTTTCTTAGTTCCCGCGAGCTCTGCCGATTCTGCTTTTTTGATTTTGGATTTCCACCCGAAAATTTCAAAATGACTCTAATAAGCGCCCCCTCTAGAGGTCGATCGAAAAATAAGCGCCCCGGGACGGTAATTAGAGGAAATACGGTAGTTCATATGGATAGGTTGAAGCACATCTATTTCACATTCATCTAAAATGTCCGTGTACTACCAAACCTCCTCTACCAAACATTAAAAAAAATTAAAATCTTGCGGCCTTAGGTGGGGGGGGGATGATGGATACTTGCGGGGATGTCCTTTTACCCTTCAAATTGCCTCGATTCTCCTGTTTTTGGCTTGTGCATAGGCGCAGAATAGGAACCACTCTGCGCTAAGACCGACTGCGTCAAACCTTTTGAGTCGAAATATGTGAGCAGGTCCTAACATACAGGTCTAACCACAAGCCAAAAACAAGGGGATCAAGGCAATTTGATAGGTAGGAGTGCGATTCAATAAGTACCTCTGAGGCTAATTCTTTATTTCACTACCATTTGCCATTTTGGCAGGGCTCCCGAGTGCAATTATTTCTTGGCACTTGGATTATTTGGACCAAAAATTGCTGAATTTTTTGTGTTTGAAAATGCAATAAAATAAAAAAATCCGCACTCTTTGAGAGATTTTACTGATTTTTAACCAAAAGTGCTGATTTTGAAAAATTTTGGCTTGGGAGTCTTTCTTTTTTTTGCATTTTGGAGACAGTTTTATATGCTTATCTAGTTTTGAGATCCTCAGCTACTGTTTGTGTATAACATGGAGTATTGACACAGAATTACATCGGAATATTGCCAGAGAGCAAATTAGTCTATTTTGAGTCGGTTGCTTTTAAGAACTCCTCATAGGGTGAATTTTCCAGTCGGATTTCTTAAGCAATTGCCCAGTTAGCTGTGTTCGACACAACAGAAAACAAACGATATAAGATTAGAATTTTATTGATAAATATCTACACAAATATTGAAAGCACACACACTGGTCTACCACCTCCTGATCGCCATCCACAATCCTACCAGCAACATCCAGGGCATATATGGTGTAAGTGCTGCTGTGCCACTGATGCAGCCATCCTTGGTGCAGCCACTGGTGCACACCTCTACTAGCAGAGATGCCTCTCTGCGCCTGTGACCGGAAGGCATTGGTCTGTCCACATTGCTTCCTCCGATCAGATGCCTTTTGGCCCTACCACCAGCCATGGACTTGTAGAGCGTGCATCCACTCATTTCTTCTGCCATTCCACACCTCCTTTCAGTCACCGTCACTGCTGAAAAAGTGGAGTGTGTAATAGCGGGAAATTACACTTTACGCCAATCTTTAGGTACAGTGAACTCTCTGTAAACCGGCAACCCGATGATGATTTGACTGGCCGACAAAGAAATTCGACAAAGCTTACCCCCGGTAAACCGGCGATATCGTTATTACAAAATAAGTTTATAAGAACTGTGAGGCGAGATAAAAACAGTAGGAATTAACTGTAAAATTTATTATAGCCAAGTTCCGCAGTTAAGAAATCCTACAGTTAAGAAATCCTACAGTTAAGAAATCCTACAGTTAAGAAATCCTTCAGTTAAGAAATCCTACAGTTAAGAAATCCTACAGTTAAGAAATCCTACAGTTAAGAAATCCTACAGTTAAGAAATCCTACAGTTAAGAAATCCTACAGTTAAGAAATCCTACAGTTAAGAAATCCTACAGTTAAGAAATCCTTCAGTTAAGAAATCCTACAGTTAAGACTTCACGGCAGGACTCATTTATTCGGTGCCCTCCCATATGCACCCAAAACATGTTTTTCGATGTTTTAGCACTTTGAACAAGTAGAAAACATAACTAAAAATCAAATTTACTTTTTTCCCTTCAAATCTTATAACGTACCGTATTTCCTCTATTTCTTGATTCAAAATCGTGCTTTTGGCATTGCATTTTTGACCCACTTTTTGATCACTTCTCTCAGGCAAGTTACCACCCATTTTGTAGCCAGAAAGATGAGCTATTAAATGGTTGGTAACTTGCCTGAGAGAAGTGATCAAAAAGTGGGTCGAAAACACAATGCCAAAAACACGATTTTGAATCAAGGGGTGTAGAGGAAATACGGTATTTCCTCAAAATAATACTCAAAATAAGCGGTTTTTCGACTGAAAACGGCTGTATGAAGTTTTTTGGTACTTATACGGTTCCCCCCATATCGAAATTTTTTCAAAAACAGGTTTTAACCATTTCTAAGCAATTCTTACACGCTAAAACCGATAAAAACGTTGTTTCCAACCACTTTCCATCAAAAATTTTGACTTTTTTAGATTTTCTACATGCCTGCCTTCGGCAGGCAACCTACTTCAATAGGAAGCCCCTTTGGGGGTACATGGTCCGGGCCAAGGGCTGACCCTTTATATATCAAGAAATATATATCTTCAAAATATATATCTATATCTCTTGAAAAAAGAGATGCCTGCTTGCAATGTAGAAAGGGTATAAAAAAGATTAAAATTAACATTGCAAGGCTGGGGAAAATACTACATTGCTGCTACTATTGTGAAATTTTGTTCTTTTGTTAGGGCTTGGAATAATATGCAAATAATTTAACTGAATTTTTTATAAGCATTTTTACATTTATATTTTCAGTGGTTTTTTATTAGTTAAATTTCCTTGATATATTTCTTGATATATAAAGGGTCAGCCCTTGGCCCGGACCATGTACCCCCAAAGGGGCTTCCTATTGAAGTAGGTTGCCTGCCGAAGGCAGGTAGAAAATCTAAAAAAGTCAAAATTTTTGATGGAAAGTGGTCGGAAACAACGTTTTTATCGGTTTTAGCGTGTAAGAATTGCTTAGAAATGGTTAAAACCTGTTTTTGGAAAAATTTCGATATGGGGGGGGAACCGTATAAGTACCAAAAAAACTTCATACATCCGTTTTCAGTCGAAAAACCGCTTATTTTGAGTAACCCTATTATGAAAAGCGTCTATTTTGCAAACCCCTATTTTGTAATGACGATACCGTCGGTAAACCGGCATATCATATTGGTAGACTACACCGTAAATCCTAGGGCTGTAAAATGAGAATATTCTAGAGAATAACCCGAGACTAAATTAGAAAAAACCAAGAGAAAAAGCCACATCGTATAAAAAGAATCTTTTTAAATTTAATTTAAATTTCAAACTCCCGCCATATGATGACTTGTAAATTTTAAGGCATAACATGATTTAATTCACGAAAATGCTTCAATATATTCAAAAAACTTATTTCTGCCAAAAAAAACAGATTACCATGAAAAAGATGAAATATGAAAAAAAAAATTTTTTTCTGTGCCACGAAAAAAAATGTTCATGGCATGTTCCAGTTTTTTGAGTCATATTTTCAAGCCTTTTCATAGCTTTTTGGTGGCACACAACCTGTTATCCGTTTTTCATGGCTAAAGTAATCTTAAAAACGTCATATTTCACTTATTTGCATTGACTGTCAATAATGATGAAGAAGAAGCCAGAAAAACAACAGGAACAAATCGAGAATAAACCACCAAAATATTCCGCTCCAGCTTTTTCACAACTCTAGTAAATCGTCTGATCAGGCAGCTCCCTCATTCAAAATCGTGTTCTTGGCTTTGTGTTGCGGCCCACTTCTTGAAGACTATTCTTCGGCAAGTTACCACTCAATTTGTAAACAAATTGAGTGGTAAATTGTCTGTGAGGGAATCTTCAAAAAGTTTGTGAAAAAATGCCATGCCTAAAACGCCATTTGAAATCAGGGTGAGGTCGGCTAATTAGAAGATCTACGTACACCTATTATTCCCCCTCCAAGGGACCACAGGCGCCTATCGGCGCCTCTATAGTATTTCGAAATTTCAATGAGCGGCTATGACTTCATTCATAAAAATAGGTATATCCCCTATTAGAACTCATTTTTTTCGCCTGTTCTTTTTTTAAAACGAAAGCTGACATTCTGGGGAACACGATGGTATTAGCGACAAAAGTGATTTCGCTATCTACGACCCGTTCTGGCCTTCGAAGTAAAAAAGCGTTACCCACACACCCACCCACCCACACATGCCAAATACTATATAAGATATGTACTGGGTAAGCGTTAACCCATTTTTCCCCCAATCAATTTTTGCAAAATTAGTTAAGGGTTTAGGTTGGAAGCCGAATCAGCACCATATTTCGCCTCTCTTAACCTTCCAAGTCATTTTTTCCACTGATAT
The DNA here is from genome assembly GCA_029231635.1 of Ditylenchus weischeri. Classification (NCBI taxonomy): domain Eukaryota; kingdom Metazoa; phylum Nematoda; class Chromadorea; order Rhabditida; family Anguinidae; genus Ditylenchus; species Ditylenchus weischeri. Next base: position 137,692 of record JAMRYI010000341.1, read on the forward strand.
ATTGCCGCAAATTGTGTTTGCAAGTGTGTTTACAGGATGAATTAGATAGGCGGAAATGCTCCCTTGTGGAGGAGGGATATTATTATTGGGGCAGAGTGGTGGTCACATAATTAGAGGAGTGGATTAGGATGGGAGAGTCCTGTTAGTGTAGCAGTTGCTTGCCCACTTGCTTAATTTGTAAAGAGTGCATGAGGCCACTTTTATATGTCCTCTATTAATATGCGGCATTGGCTTTGAGGGCAAGTTTTGGGAGAGGAGGTCAAATGGACTCTCCACCTAATTTAGGTGATTGAGTGCTGACACATGTGAAAAACATTAAATATTTATTAAAATTCTTTTTGGAAATTGGTCAGAAGGCTAATTTGAGAAAGGTAGGCTGGTCAGAGCACAGAAAAAGGTGCATGTCACCAGTCGAACCTAACACATTTTTTTCGAAAATTTTACAGTTATTTTTTCGATAAAGGGACGTTTCCGGTTTTTTTTCAAATGAAAAAAAAACCGCAACGGCAAAAAGTGAATTTTTTGAGAAAAATTGCCTTGGTCCCCTGTTGCTTTGAAAGCTTGGGTACTTATCCCTTATCGGGTCAGGTTTTTGAAAAAAATTGCCTTGGTCCCCTGTTGCTTTGAAAGCTTGGGTACTTATCCCTTATCGGGTCAGGTTTTTGAAAATTGCCTTGGTCCCCTGTTGCTTTGAAAGCTTGGGTACTTATCCCTTATCGGGTCAGGTTTTTGAAAAAAATTGCCTTGGTCCCCTGTTGCTTTGAAAGCTTGGGTACTTATCCCTTATCGGGTCAGGTTTTTGAAAAAAATTGCCTTGGTCCCCTGTTGCTTTGAAAGCTTGGGTACTTATCCCTTATCGGGTCAGGTTTTTGAAAAAAATTTGGGCAGATATTTTTGTTTTGTATCAGATAACAATTAGTAATTATAATTTCTAGCGAGCATGAATATATTTGATCTGCCAAGAGGTGAAGAAGCAAGCATTGAGTTCCTACAAAATAGTGGGCTCCTTCCTTAAACAAAAGGAGCCCACTGCCCAATTTTTTTTCAAAAACCTGACCGGATAAGGGATAAGTACCAAACCTTGCTTATTGACGTTTTCAAAACAACAGGAGGGCCAAGGTATTTTTTTTCAACAAAAAATCAGTTCTTGCCCTTCCGGTTTTTTTATTTGAAAAAAAAAACCGGAAACGTTAACGCACCGTTTTTTCGTTTTTATCTGCGATCGGATTTTATTTTTTCTGCGATCGGAATGCAAACGCATCGGATACAAATTTTGAACAAAAACATCAGGTTAGAATCACGAGTGCGATGTGTTGGGTGATTGTGGGGTTTAAAATAGCCATAACCCTTACTGCCAGCTTTCTTGTAGTAGTTGAAGATGCAGTGGGTGTGGGACGTGTTAGAACATCTTGTAGCCGGAATCATGCCTGTTTGGCACCTGAGGATGTGCCTCTCATTCTCCTCCGGTGAATACCACACACCCTGTCGGTCACACTGGATGCATTCCAGGCACAAGGCTGCAAATAGAAAAACGTTTCCTTAAGATTGTATTTTTTAGACTTCAGTTTTTGATAGAATTTTAGCTTCAAGTTACTGATCAAATTAAAGCCAATAAAAAGATCTATAAAATAGGGTAGTGGTTTGCAAAGCGGTTCGCCAGCAAAAAAATTAATTCGAAAATTCAATATAAAACAAACTTTCGAAACAAAAAGGTCATTTTCAAAACAATTTCGGTGATCCGGGAAATTCCCCCGCTTAATTTTTAATATGTCTTTTTATCGAAGCAATATTTCTATCTGTTCCGAGAAGCAGTTTGACATATTATGTGATAATTTCTAACGGGTGCGTAATAAGTTCGGAATGGATTTTCAAAGCCCTATTTTTCAACATTTTTATTATTGCATGTTTAAAAACTTAGTACCATTCGAAAGCCCTGATTCTCCTCTTTCAAACGACATATCACAATTTTATTTCACTCAACAGTATGACCACCATTTGATACATCAATACAGTCGAGTCCCACTATAGTGCGATCCCACTATAGTGCGACTCCCGCTGTAGTGCGACCCTGAGACTGATTTGGTTGGCCAGCAAAGAAACCCCACAAAATTTACTCCCAATATAGTGCGACCCGCTACAGTGCGACACCCGCTATAGTGCGACACTGTGGCCGGTCTCCTGTAAGAAATTTCATCCCGGTATAATGCGAATTTTAAAAAAATTATTTGAAATTTAATGTCTTGCAACGAAAGAAGTTATTTATTTGTTTTGGAGCAGTTTAAATTTATTTTCCGCTGCTTCTCCGCTTGTTTTTGCCATCTCGTTTCTTTTTTCGTGCTTATATTTGGTTATTGATCCTTCTATAGTGCGTATAACACAAAAGTTTGGTGAAAGAAACCCGCTATAGTGCGATCCCACTATAGTGCGACTACCTTCCGGTCCCCAGAGTCGCACTATAGCGGGACTCGACTGTACATAAACGAAGGCGTTTTGGAAAGTCGTCGATGGCTTTCTGGATCATCTCCTGCGGAATTGCATCCCATTCATTTAGCAGAGAAGCCTTCAGAGCAGCAATTGTTTTGTGGGGCTTGGAGCATGCCTTCGATTGCAGATATGGCCAGACAAAGTAGTCCATTACAGTCAGATCGGGTGAATTTGGTGGCCAGTCACCCTTGATGGCAGCATTGTCGCTCCAATGTGTCGCTCCTTCCGGCAGCGTTCCAAACGTTTTGTCTTGGCAGCGTCATTGAGCAGAGAACCTTCAGCAGTCTTTCTGGATTTCATTTGAAAGACATCTCCAATGATTTTTCGAACCGACCCTTCCGAAATTCCGAGCTCAATAGCCAATTTCCTGGTTGAGTCAGACTGGCTGTGGAGGTGGCCTTCTTCATGGTCGTTGCAATAGAAAATTCGGTCGGCGATCAATTGGATGTTCTCATCAGTGGCTGCAGTAACTGGACGCCCGCTTCTTGGTCTGTCTTCATTGCTGCCCGTTTCTTCAAATCGCTTGATTGCTTTAGACACATTTGACTGGGAGGTGTTGAGCATTCTTGCAATTTCCATCACCTTATAACCTTGCTCATGAAGTCGCACAATTCCGGCACGGAGATCAGCCATATTTGATAACTTTTTTTGGACCAATGATATACCAAACGAAAAAGGAGAAACAGGGCTACACAATCATATCAAAACATTCCAGATATGATCCCAAAAATGATAAGATAAATGGCATTGAAAATCCATTCCGAACTTATTACGCACCCGTTATAATCAAATTCTTAGATATGGTCACTCAAAGTTAGTACTCATTTTCTGGTCAATTTTATGAAATAGAACTTTCTAAAAATATTTTATTCCAGAAAGAGCTTACACCTTTCACAAGGTTTTAGCGCCATGTTGTAGCGCAATTCAATAGCTACAGAACCTCTTTTACAGATTGATTTTTAGAAATCTGAGTGTTGAGATATGGCATTTAAAAAAACAATTCTTTAAAAGATGAGCAAAATCTAAGCTTTTTTTCCAATTTTTCGGATTTTGGTCATTTTTTAAGAAATTGATTTTTTTTCAAAATGTCATATCTCAACACTCAGATTTCCAAAAACTCTCTAATAGGAGCACCGGTGCGCTTTTTTTCAAACCCGCTTATTAGAGTCATTTTGAAATTTTTGCGTGAAATCCAAAATCAAAAAAGCGGAATCGGTAGAGCTCGCGGGAATTAAGAAAACGCAAAAAAACCTGTTCGAAAAAAATTCTTCTCCAAGATACAGACCCTCAAAGTTGAGGGAGTGCGCTTATTAGAGCGGGTGCTCCTATTAGAGGAAATACGGTATTTTGTGAAAAAGGTTTCATATAATTGACAACAAATTGGGCACCTAACTTTGAGCGACTATATATCTCAGACACCTGATTGTAGAAACTGTTGAACATGTCAAACTGTTTCTCGGTTCGTAGCCATAAAAACAAAAATTGTAGAGAAATTTTTGGCGCTAGTATAGAATACACCCCCCAAATCAGACCTTCTAAAAATCGTTGTAACTACCCTCTGGAACAACAAGTTTAGGCTTAGATCTTAGGCTTAGGGGTAGGCCAGCGTATGGAAGTTGTGACTAATAAGTGATTTACGCACTTTTCTGGGGCCTGGAACATATATTTGGGTGCTCTTTACTTAGGGGTAGGCCAGCGTATGGAAGTTGTGACTAATAAGTGATTTACGCACTTTTCTGGGGTCTGGAACATATATTTGGGTGCTCTTTACTTAGGGGTAGGCCAGCGTATGGAAGTTGTGACTAATAAGTGATTTACGCACTTTTCTGGGGTCTGGAACATATATTTGGGTGCTCTTTACTTAAGTTTTAGAAGGCATACCGTATTTATTCTAATTTAGCGGCATGCCGCTAAATTTTTTAACCTATCTCCAGGGTGCCGGTAAATTGGAGACTGCTGTTGAATATGCCGATCTTCTTTACTAGAAAATTTGAATCGAACAGTGCCAAGGCAAAGAAATTTGTGGCATGAAGAACAACAACTCAAACGGCAAAATTCGTTTGGAAATCCAACTACTCGTCGCTAATGTACCCGTTCTCTTCATCTTGTTGAGGATCAATTTCTTCTAATTCGGCTCTTTCTTCCATGACCCCAGCTCGAGAATTCAAAAGCATGTAGCTAAAAAAATCCACAAGCACTATATAAAATTGCCCTGAAGGGTGCCGTTAAATTAGAGACTGCCGTTAAATTTTTCAACCTATCTCCAGGGTGCCGGTAAATTGGAGCAAATACGGTAAGTTTTTTTGGGGGGTTATTCTACACTAGGGTCAAATTTTGCTTCAAAAAAAGATATGGCTAAAATTAAACGGAGATATTTCTTGAATCACTCCATATTTGATTTTCGAATTTGAAAAGGACTATTTATGTAGTCTTTTAAGTATAATTTCACAAAACCATCAAACTAACCATTTTTGATCAAAGAAACGAAGGCAATCGGCAGGAGAAGTAGCATAACTAGAGATTTGCAAGTGAAGAAAAACAATAAAGACCAGCTGGATTACTACTATAGAATATCACTGAAATTGTCAGGGTGTAAGTACAACAAATCGGCATCCAGCAACGCAAGCAATAAATCTACTACTTACCCCCTTTAACAACCACCACAAATCAACAACATCCTTGAGAACAACAACAAATATAGGACGGCGGCGACAATAGCTAGAAAATAAGTGGGTTTTTTTCTGACAGTCGCGGAGGAAGAGATCTGAAATATGCACGAATTTCAAGGTGATGCTGGCGTATTATTAAATTCACGTCAAAAGTTGCAGGAAATGTCAGACACCCGAAATAGATTTTGAAATGGGTCAAACTCTAGCAAACCCTATACAGTCCAACCTCCGATAAGTCCGATAAGGTTACCAAAACTTTTGTCCGGGCGACAAACGCCCTTAAAAAGGGCTTTTGTCCAGTTGCCACTGTATTGATGTTCTAAAGATGACAAGAGGCCACAAAATGCACAGCTCGGTAATATTCGACTCAGTCTAGAAATCGGATAGTGCTGAATTTTAGTAGCAAAATTCAACTCGTATAGAAAAACCTTTTCTAAATTGAGACTTTTTCGTTAATACATGAAAGTGTTGCCCTGAATCTGAGCTTTCTTATAAGGCCTTGAACTCCTGTAAAAAATGTTTTCAAAATTTCACGATGAAACAGTTTCCACCAAGTTCCTCTATTCAAACACTTAGATCTCTAACTTTTTAAAATCTTTTACTGAAGAAATATATCTTGTTGAACAGCTGAGATCAAGGGCTACACGACAGTCAAAAATTTAAAACACTTTTACGTACTAATTGGGAAAAAGAAGAGAAAAGTTCAAAAAAGTGAAAAAATTTGATACTAGAATTCAGTATTCTGGTACTAAAAATGAGTACCATGTGACCGAAAAGTTCCCGGACAAAGTTTAAAGCCAATTTTTTCAGTAAAATAAGAACATAAATGCATTTTGCTATCATCAGAAAGCCCTTGTTCTCCTCTCTTGAATAGTGTATCGCTTGTCGTTTTCTGTCAATAAATTCCATGCTTTAGAATGTCCGATCTGAGAGCAGGCATTGCGCGACTTTGGGAAGAAGGGAAGAAGCAAAATGAGATCGCTCGTGATGTGAATGTTCCAAAGCAAACAGTTTCGGATGCCATCAAGCGATTCCATGAAACAGCTACTCTGTCTTCATTGCGGCCTGTTTCACGAAATCGCTTGATGGCATCCGAAACTGTTTGCTTTGGAACATTCATATCACGAGCGATCTCACTTGCTTCTTCCCTTCTTCCCAAAGTCGCACAATGCCTGCTCTCAGATCGGACATTCTAAAGCATGGAATTTATTGACAGAAAACGACAAGCGATACACTATTCAAGAGAGGAGAACAACGGCTTTCTGATGATACCAAAAAATGCATTTATGTTCTTATTTTACTGAAAAAATTGGCTTTAAACTTTGTCCGGGAACTTTTCGGTCACATGGTATTTCGGTGCTAGCAAAAAAAAGTACCGCCCTACAAATCCAGATACCCAAGCATTTTTTACGAATTAAGCTGGAGATAGGAATTTTTACTCAAAAATCAATATTAAAAAACAAAAAATTCTAAAAATAACATTGGCAATGGACTATTATCCCCCTCTCCAACCTGTAATTGTTGACTGTAAACACAGTGTTACAAAGAGAAGAATGCATCCCTCTTTTCACAAACCCAATGAGCTGGAAAAGCAGGAAAACTAGCACCAGCAAAAGAGTAGATCAATTATTTGAGAAGAACTACTGAATAATTGCTTAACTCCAGTTAATTAATTGCAGGCTAGGAAGTCGCCAGTGGCTATTTCGCTGTTGTACGGTGAGGCAGAACACAACTTTTTGGCTGGTCTGTACCCCTGTCATCTCAAGTGCTATGTCCAATTGGCTGCAATTGTGCTGCACAGACTCTATGGCATCCATGTTCAAAACACTTTGGAGTAAGTTGACTTGATCTTTTTCGCAATCTATTGCCTTAATTATAATAGAGGAGAAGGATTAATTTTGTGAAACTATTTATTTGGCGAAAAAAAAAGCATTGGGCGCTAGTAAAGAATAGGGTTCAGTTGGTCCCCCTGTTGTTTTATTTGTAAAAACAACAGGGGGGACCAAGCTGATTTTTGGAACCCTATTCTTCACTGTAGCCAAAGGATTGTAGGGGCACAACAAATAAAGTGGCAGCTCGATTTAGTTTTGAGTATACCTTAATTAGGCTAAAACGTGTATTCTCTCGGAGAAAACTGCCAAAATAGAAATATAAAAGTTTTTTGTTCAGGCTTTAGTTGGGTAAATAGACCACCCATGTCTTAGACCAAATTCTCATGTTTTTTTTTAATTTTTACAAATTTAGCCACACATAGCTTTTATTTAAATAAAATAGGAAAAAGCAAAAAGACTAAAAATGCCAAAGGTAAGCCTTTATGAAAGTTATCAAAAAAAATTACAAACCAACTAGCCCGGCTGGCGCCGCTATCGCGGCGCCTAGCCGTGCGCTCGCTTCATTTTCATATTTTCAAGCATCTGTAATTATCAGATAAATATCTCTGATCATCTACTCACAACATCTAAAAACATCTTCCAAAAAATCTACCTAAAATAAAAATTAATAAGCCAGCGCCGACAAACAATCAAAACAATTGGCAATTGGAGCCAACAACAAAGCAGGCTACGTGTGAGTTTCCTGAATGAGTTTCCCTGATTCCACTTTTCAGTTGAGCACCCGAAAATTTCAAAATCGACCCAAATTATTCCGCTTTTTGGGGGGTTGAAAAATAAACGCCCCGGGGCGTTTAATAGAGAAAATACGGCAGTCTGGAAGGGATCCACAAAATTTTGTACTTCATCTGTGAAATTAAATTTTCTCCTATAAAAAACATGCAACAGTCAAAGAAAATGGAGAATTGCAACATCAAAATCAACTTCCCTCACCTAAATTGGGTTGTTTTGGATGTAGAGACTGGGGGATAAGTAGTGTGAATAACCCTTCTTCTGCATTAGGACCTATTATGCATGATGCATAACTAGCACTCCACCAGCAACAGCCCCTCCCACATTCTTCCAGCCACCACCTAAATGGCTGTTCCTCCTCAACAATGGAATTAGGAAGTTGGGGTCCTCTCAGGTGTTTAACAGTTCTGAATACTCAAGTGCCCTCCTTTCGAATTACTTTGCTATTTGAGAAGTGTGAAATCCATTTTAGAGAAAATTGGTGAAGTAGTGAAAAATTTAGTTGTATTCCTCCTAGGCTGTAAAGCTCTGAATTTTCCGCTCAAATTTAATTTTTTCACCCTCAAATTTTATATTGCCATTTTTCTATAAATTTTTGTTATAATTTTAAATATTTTTTGCAATATCGTGTAGCCCTGGACCTCAGCTTTCTAATGAGCTTTTTAAATGATTTGCAAAATACAGAGATCAGGAAGTTTAAAAAGAGAAACCCCTTCCCCTTCTATAAGAAAACGCTTCGCTCTCTATATTTTGCAAATCATTTAGCAAAGTTAGATATCTTATGAGAAAACCAAAGTCCAGAGCTACACGATAATGCTAAAAAAAGTGAAAAAATTATAACAAAAATTGGTTCTTATCCTTTATCCCGACCCCATCCTAATTTAAAAGAGTACCGGGACGTGGAAAATAGCCTAAAAGTATGGAAATTGAACAAATTTTTGTCAGCTTGGTCCTACTGCACCAAGAAACTCTGGTATGCATGCATGTTTTATGCCGCCAAAAAGGCGAATCAACTTATTTGTGTCAAAATAAAAATAAAGTTCAACAATCAAAACTTGGGTGGGGTTGGGATAAAGGATAAGAACCCAAAAATTTAAAGAAAAATTCAATATTAAAATTTGGGGTTAACAAAATAAATTTGAGGGAGAAATTCAGACTTTTGAGGGCGCATTTCAATTTGAACTATTCCTCCTACTTTGCCAAGGGGGGTGTTGCCTAAGGGGGGGGGGGTGAACTTTACATGCGCATCGCCTAAGTCACAGGTTCTAGTCCCCCCGGCCCCGGGTGCATACCTTATTTTTTATCTCTTTTTGAATTACAAGTTTGGTGTCAAAATGATCCTCACATTCTTGGCTATCCAATAAAATCAACAGCGCAGGCTTTCACACCTACTAAAGCTTGTATCCAGGCTAAAATAGGCCAAATTTCCGAAAATCGATTGTTTCGGAGGTTTTTTTTGACTGGTTTCATTGAAATTTTCTGGATTTTTTCTACAAGTCACATGTTTCGTACATCAAAATGTAGCCAAGATTCTGGGCTTTCATTTAAGCTATCATACACAGAAAAAACAAACTCGAGTCACTATTGAAATTCGAAAAACATTCAACAATGTCCAATTCCTTACTATGGTACTTCCCAGGGCTGTCCCAGAACTCTGCAGTATTGTTTTTGGAATTGACGTTTTTTGCAATTTTAATTTAAATGATCATTTATAACCTTATACTCGAAATTTAGCTCTGCTTCCTGTCATAACTTTCAGTATGTGGTCGTAAATGATCATGTAAATTGAAATTGCAAAAAACGTCAGTTCCAAAATAATACCATACTCCCACCCCTCAATAGTACTTTTTTAATCCTTGGTAAAACTTTCGCAAGTTATCTATTTTTCTGAAGGGATTTTGCTGTGGAAATTTTTTAATCCGATTCCTCATGAAATTTTGACTCTAAAAAAACACTAAATGCGTTGAGAAATAAAAAAATGTGTGGAAGTTTAGGCGATATAAAAGTAAGTAGGCATCATTTCAGCTGGTTTCCTTTCATTTTGATGGTCATTCGCTTCAAATCTTAAAATCAGGGCATTTGCTGACAGTCAAGTAGTGCTGGAAATGGTTGCAATCGATTGATTGAGAGTTTTCGGACCTAGAAGTCAGTGAAGTTGCTAAAAATAGAGCTAAAAATATAGGGTTAGCACCCGGTGGAAATTTAACCTGTGACCTGTAGGCGATGCGTATATAAAGTCTCCATCCCCCAAATCCAAACCCCCCCTCTAAAATAAATAAATTGACTAGTAAATAAAGAAAAAGTTTGTGCTAGCACCACCGTGGACTGGTCACTAACTGGAGAATAAGGGGGAGCCTGGAGCTAGCCACACCATGGCGACAATTAGAGTAGTTTCCCATCCCCCTCCCCTCTAGCTTCTTCAAGTAGCACCTTAAAAGGGTTTAAGACTGCCACTGTTTCCAAGGCAGCCTGAGGGGAGACTACCTACCTACTCAGGGATGGGAAGGCAATGCCCTACCACTACAAACCATCTAAAGTGGGGCTGGGAATTTGGCAAGTGTTTATGGCCAGCTGGTTCGAGTGTTTTCACATAGATAAGGGGTGTGAGGAGGAACGGTGAGGGTTTCCGAGTGGACAAACCCACAATATGGAGGGAATAGAATTAATTAAAATTTTGAGCACGCAATCATAACCTCTGGATTTTCACCCCCCTTTTGTAGGTTAAATAAGAATTTGGATTGTTATTGTGGCTGTGATTTGCAAACACTTACCAGATAAGTGCAGCCCAAAATTCGTAGACTAATGTTCAAATTAGTAATTTACCCTGTCCAATCTAAAAAGTTTCTTTCCCTCAAATACAAATCTAGCTTTTTGTTTTAATTTTTTAAACTTTTTTATTCGCTTGTAATCCTGAATTTCAGTTTCCAAGCAAGCTATCAACTTACCTATTGAGATTTCAAAAAATTGCAGAAAAAGTCCTTGGTTATACCGAATTTTTCGAGAAATTGGCTCCATTCAATGACTTTAGGTTTGAGAAGACGCCTCACCCCTTAGACATCTCATACTCTAAGGGTCTTAACTCTCTTGAATTAGTGGCCCCTATTTTGTCCCTTCCCCTCCCAATACAGCCCATAATCCCTTAAAAGAAACTTTTCTGGGCGAAAAAAATGGCCAAATTATTACATAAAAATGGTTTCCATAAAAATGCTTTCATTTGAGCTCTACACAGAAAAAACAAACTCGAGCGTTGTTTAAAATTTGGAAAACTTTCAACAAGGCCTAATTCCTTGCCATCCTACCTAGGGCAGCAGAGTAGCGCCGAATTTTTGTTTCCAGTTTGACCGGATAAATAACCAATCTGACTGAATTTTTTAACCTTTTGACGGGTGATTTCAACCAGGGCCATGGGAGTAACATAAAATGTTACTAATGGGTTTGCGGCAGACAAATACAAATTTGATAAATCGGAAAATTATAAAAAAAAATATTGCAATAAAAATTAAAAAGGTGTAACAAAAATATTCATTGAAGATTAACACCCGACTAGAACTAATAATAATTTTCATTATAACCAAAAAATATATAAAAGTGGGACGAAGCAGTAATGAGGACGAGGGTGAATAGAGGATGGACCTTTGCTCACCTTGCCACCGCTTCCTGCCCTTACAAAACAATGGCAATGGCGGCAACACACCAAAAAAGAGCTCTCAATAGAACAAACCAAAATAATGCATGCAAATGAAGCGGCCAACCAGGGGAATGCTCTCGCATAGGGCTGTAAATTGAATTAAGCCATCTCTCGCAGCCACTGGATTAGTAGTCACTAACCTAATCATACTAGAAATGAAAAAATTTAATATATTAATAAAGCTCAGTTTTTTATTTATTTGTCTCAAGTTAGGGATCTGAGTCTGGTGTGCCCTACTCACTTGACCTCGTTTTATTCAAGTTCAGATCAACCTAAACCAAACAGCCTAGCTAAAATTTTGCGATAGCAGTTCTAATCTTGCGATTAAAAAAACACCCAGCTTTATTTGAAAAATAGGTGCCGTATTTTCTGTGTTAAATTGGCCGGCCCCTTTATTTTTCAACCTCTTGAAAATCAGAAAAATTTAGGGCCAATCTCAAGACTTTTGGGTGTTCAACCAAAAATCGGTAGAACAGGGTTGCAAAATATTGATTCTGGAGGTTCTCAAAGTTGAGGGACCCCTTTTGACACCAGATTTGTGTTCAGCATGGTTGATTTGCATGTGAAAGTGCTCTTTGAATTCAAAAGTCTTTGTCAAATTTCAAATTCCGCTCAAGACAAAGAACATTCAAATAGCAAATTTTTTCTCAAAATCAAATAATTTTTGTCTTGAGCGGAATTTAAAATTTGACAACGACTTTGGAATTCAAAGACCACTTTCACATGCAAATCAACCATGCTGAACACAAATCCTGTATCAGAATTTTGGATTTTCCCAGCGAAAAAAAAGTTTTACGTCAAAATGTTTTTTTCAATAAAATGTATTCACGCTTATTAGTCAATTTTGTGCCTGTTTATTTTTAGTTTGACAGGTTTATTTGTTAGCAAAAGAATCCTGATAAATTGCTCTTTCTTACAAGCAAAAAAACTTGAAAAAGTAAACGGCAGGACAAGAAGTGATAACCATATATCTAAAGAAAATTTATATTAAGGATAGGGTTGGCGGGTAAGCTACATTTTCGGTTTCGGTTACCCGAACTAGTGTTAAATTTTTTTTATCACAGCTAAGGCTTTTAACCCAGCTAACCGTATTTCCTTCTAAAAAGGTCCCGGTGGCCTTATTTTTTTCAAACCCCCAAAAATTTCATAACTAGATGGTCTATATGGAGTTTATGATTAAGCCTAAGCTAAGAGGTTAGTGCGCACAAAAAAGATTGCAAGAATAAAAAAGACAGTCGACTCCAATACCGTCGACTCTCGATATAACGATCACCCTCGATCACCCAAAAAGTTCGTTCTCGCCTAGGGTACGACATTCTTACCCCTTATTTTTTGAAGTGTTTTGCTGATTGTGTTCGGTAAGTCTAGTCCGAAAAATCGAGAGCATTTCGACTTTTTTCCAAAGGCAATTGGAAAAACATTTCAAAACGTGGGGTAAAAAAAATTCATACCTTAGGCGGGAACGAATTTTTGGGTGATCGCGGGTGATCGTTCAATCGAGAGTCGACTGTATTAACCAATAAAAGACCATAAAGAGCTGTGTAAACACTCATAATTCCAGGTAGACGCTCGAAAACATCACTTAGACACCTGGTTTAATTAGATTTCCAAAAATTTAAGTAAGTATTTCTACTAATTAAAGCACCGGTGCGTTTATTTTTCAACCTCGCTCGAGGGGGTGCGTTAATTAGAGGGGGTGTGTTAATTGGAGGGTTAATTTTCAATGTCGCTTTTCAATATTGGCTACAACCATAGCTGCACGGAAAAAATTTTCGGCGTCGGCGTTTTTGAAAATCGGCGCCGGGAGCAAAGTATGGCACTTAATTTTTTTCGGCGCCGGGTGCCGAAATGATGAATAAATTTTTCAGAAAGTTTTTTTTGCAAAAATATTTTTAAGTTTATTAGAAAAAAGGGCGGAAAACAAAATCATGCATCAATCATTTCCTTGTTATACACCAACATGGTTTTGCTTTTTAACAATAATGGTTTTGTTGGACTTTTTCTTCCAGCTGTTAGCATTGAGGTGACACTAAACATTCGCTCTGCAGCGGCTGTAGAGCGAAACTTTCAGCAAAAAAATCAATTAATGGAAAGAAAAATTAAGTATGAAAAAAGATCTTTACTGAAAAATTATTGAGCACATTGCTGAAAAAAGAGGCGCCGGGCGCCGGCACCGGTTTTTTTTTCAAATCGGCGCCGGCGCCCGTGCAACTATGGCTACAACTATTATTTGATAAATCGGAAAAGATTTTTTTTTATTCCACCTCTAAATAAATTATTTATGGCACTAAATTTTATTTGGACGTTGTTCTTAAGAATTTGTTTAAATTTTTAAAATGTTTTTTGCACTAGCATGTAGCCCTGGATTTTGGCTTTCTAATAAGCTATCAAACTTCGCTGAACAATTTCGGAAATGTAGAATTTAGGGGTTTGAATGAAAATTGAAAAAATGAGCAAAATCTAAAAAACGTCAAAATAAAATTTAGTACCAGAAGTTATTTATTTAGCGCCAGAAATCATTTATTGGAGTCGGAAATTAATTTTAAGGCTAAAGTTCGGAATCTATGTTGTGCCCAAAAACGTGTTTTGACCACTTTTTCAGTCGTTTTAGCATGATAAAGTGTAGAAAAAGAGTTTTTGAGTGGGGCTCGATAATTTTTCACAAAAAAATTTTTGACCGAAAATTGACTTTTTGACCAAAATTTTCACGCAACTCATTCAACAGCACCTAAATCCTTTAATTCCTCAATAATTTCATTTAAATCTTCTTCCGGAACTTCTTCATTATCAGGAACGACAGGACAAGCAATAAAAAAATGCGAGAGCAAAACTTGTCCGACCGAAAAAACCGCAACATAGAAAAACTACAAAAATGAAAAAAAAGAAAATTTTGGTCAAAAAGTCAATTTTCGGTCGAAAATTGACTTTTTGAAAATTATCGAGCCCCACCTAAAAACTCTTTTTCTACACTTTAATCATGCTAAAACGACTGAAAAAGTGGTCAGAACACGTTTTGGGGCACAACACAGATAACGAATTCCTGCAATTTTAGTTTCTATTAGCCCATTCTATTAGCCTGACATCAATACACAATCAACAACCAATCAATCCAATTCAGAACAAATTTCGAGTTCTAACATTGTGGTTTCGTTGAGTAAGTGGTCGCTGGCGTATTCATCTGAGTCGACTTTTTTGATTAGCGGCAGTTTATTTGAGGGGTGCGGCTAGGGGGTTGTTGCGTTAATTAGATAGGGGTGCTTCAATTAGAGGAAATACGGTAATCATGCATCCTATTTTCCCCCAAAACTAATCTGAAACCCTAGCTTAAGCTTGAAAAAATTGTTTTTGCCAAAGAAAACAGTCTACCGTATTTCTTCTAATTGCCGCACATGTGCGCTTATTTTTCAATCACCCGAAAATCGGAAATTTTCAAATTCGATCTAGAGATTTTCGGGTGCTTAACCAAGATCTGAAAAGTGGAATCGGTAGAGCTCGTGGGAGTTAAGAAAATGCATCAAACAGCTAAGCAAAATATTCACTCTGCTCCGAGATATAAGTCTTTAAAGTTAGGGGTGTGCGGTAATTAGAGACTGTGCGGCAATTAGAAGAAATACGGTATATATCAAACAATTCTAAGCAATCCTCTAAAAAATCGAAACTTTTCATTGTTCAGTTCACTAATTCCTGACTACATATTCTTTTTGATGCCACAAACAAAACATAGCTTGTGTAACTGGCTTTTTGAGATGTGGGCAAAAACAAGTGAGGGACTTAGCGATGGTCAGCAAAGAGGGCACTTGTGCTTGTGATGGCAGGGCTTAGCTCCTGCTTCTAGCAATGTTGTAATAATAAGCATATGCCCCCTCCTCTCATCTAAAAAAGTAATAATGAGGGGGGAGGAAGGGGTAATTACCTTGCTCCCTCCCTGGCTGCTAATGACAGTCTAGCCAGTGTGTTTATGTGCCAACAAAAAAGATTCATTTTGTGACACATCTTGGCGCCACACAAGTGTTATTGTCCTACACTTTTTGTTTCAATTAAAAAAGTTTTTGGTGGAAAAGGAAAAATGCTTTTAAGGTTGAAAAAATAAAATATTGTAAATCTTTTTTGAGCGAAATGCCTGATATTCTGAAAAAAACCATACGATTTGATCATTAAGACGTTAGAGTTCTATATGATAGCACCTTTTTTTTTAAAATAGGTGCTACCAGGCTTGCAATTTGCGAGACAATTACCCTCCCCCTCCGGGACACGGACAATTCACAGCCGGAACAATTCACACCCATAATAAAATAGTACAAGGGACCACAGGCGCCTATCGGCGCCTCTATAGTACTTCGAAATTTCAATGAGGGGCTATGACTTCATTCATAAAAATAGGTATATCCCCTATTAAAACTCATTTTTTTCGCCTGTTCTTTTTTTAAAACGAAAGCTGACATTCTGGGGAACACGATGGTATTAGCGACAAAAGGGATTTCGCTATCTACGACCCGTTCTGGCCTTCGAAGTAAAAAAGCGTTACCCACACACCCACACATGCCAAATACTATATAAGATAAAGGTTGCAAAAAACCAACAATAAACCAAACTTTATTCGTAACAACTAAACATTAAGGTGGTGAGCAACATATGACGCGTAACAACAACAACTGAATTTCTTGCATTTGATAATTATGAGCGATTCCGGCCAAACACTCGTAAGCTTCCACAACTGCTAGTATTTGCTTGTCGGTTTGTTGGTATTTTAATCGCTTTCCCCTTGCCTTCTTTCCTTGCACCCACTTAAGGTATAGTTGATCACGATCTTGTTGCACTTGACGAAGGCAGTCGACAAAGCTCCAAATTCCTGGGTGACAAAGATCAAGCTCCATATAAATTTGGTGGTAAGAAACCGCATAAGTCGAAACATGACAAAAATAAAACTAAATAATGAAAACGCAGAAGAAAGTCTGCCAGCAAAGTTGCTAGAATTATCAAGGAGTGAAATCTTTCAGTCTTCAAAATAGAAATGTCTTTTCAAAAAAACAACGTGCGAGAAAAACATTGAAATTTTTTATTATGGCTGTGAATTGTCCCAGGCTGTGGATTGTCGCGTACCCTCGCCCTCCCTTGAACGAAAAAATTAGGATAAATTCAAATTAAAAAATTATTATCTCCTCCATCTAATTGTAAAAAAGTCTTTTAAAAAAAATTGAGGCGCAGAAATTGAGTAATTGAGACCCACCACTATTTGTCGCTAGCTTCTAATTATCGATCTCCCCATAGACGAGAAAGGGGTTTGAAAAATTGTCCGTAGGACGATAATTAAAGATTTATGGTAGACTGGTAGACCAAAAGTGTCCTAAAAAGTGTCAAAGTTGAGAAGGTGCTGTAATAGTCAAGTCGCGCATAAACGTAGATGGTAAAAACTTAGTTCCTGCCTAAGCCCGTGAAAAATGTGAGGACCCGGGTGCAAACGAAGTTTTTACCCTTTGCCTTAATCCGGTATCCGACTTACCTCTTAACAAAAAAGTCTCAAACTCTTGTTATAAATAGTTTTTCCAGACTTCCAAAACATAGAAATTGAATTTGTAGCAGCAATAAGGGCCCACCAAAAGCCTGCACAAAAAAGAAAATGCTCACATGCTGAGTGGGGGAAATGACCACAAAGGCAACCAGCTGGACTTGAATTAATTTAATGAGATTAAAAAAAGCAAGAGAGGCTGGCCAAGAGGATTATGGGACAGGGAGGGGGATGGGATTCTGCCCCACCTCTAGTGCCCCTTTAATCAAGGGAATTGGGGGATTACACTACTTGTTGGAGGGTGCCATATGCTTAATTAATTATTATTGGCTGGATGGCTGGTGTAAAAAACATACTTGAATTGCTAGAAAATATTATTACAATCATAATAAAAAGTCGGTACTTATTGGGTCGGGCATCTACCTTCAAAACTGCCTTGGTCCCCCTATTGTTTTTTGGATTGTGTTTAGGCGCAGGGTAGGCAGAAACGGCATTCACAAAAAGCACAGTGTCGAACTGTGAGCGTAGGCTAGCGTAAATTGGGACCGACTCAAACACTTTTCCTACCTTTTTTTAATTCGGCAAACACGTTTGAGTCCGTATTAACGTACTCTGACCTACCCTGCACTTGACCTCAAGCCACAAAAAACAGAAAAAATCGGTAGCTTGGATAGTATGGGTCAGCTTTGGTTATAATTCGATACCGTAAATTCTCTGTCCATCTCGAAATTCATGGAAATTTATTAACCAAAATTGGAAAAGCGGAATTCGTAGAGCTCGAGGAAGTTAAGAAAAGGCACTGAACAACTTTGCGAAATAATTTCTCTACTCTTAGATACAGCCCGTCGAAGTAGAGGGGTTGGTTTATTTGGGGGGTCGGCTAATTAGAAAATTTATCGTAAATAAACCCATTTTTTTGGAATTCTGCGTACAATTTTTTATTCTTGAAGACACTTTGCATACTGGATTATCTCAGAATAACCAAAAACTATAAAATTTAATAAAAAAGATGCCGCATTTTCTCTAGTAGAGACCCTGCTCTTAATAGAGCCACCAAAGCAACACCACTCTGCTCCCCAATCAGGAATTTTGTATAAAAAAATCTGAAAAAGATCTAAAAATATTTTCTCAAATCGGTTACTTTTCCAAATAACATGTAAAATAATCCATTTGCATGCACTTGTCTAGTATAAAACCAAACAAAAATAAATGCACTGGTCAGTAGTTACAATGGCAAACACCTATTGTTGCTCCCCAGGATGAGGATTGTCCAGCAGCAGTACTCCCTAACAAAGAAATAGCAGCAGCAAGTATTTATAGTGCCAAAGCTTATGTAAACACTCTAGTCACCCCCTCCACCACCAACCTCAGCTAGAGAAATCATCTCCTTTTGCCAAAAAGAGAGGCGCTCAGAAGAGGGGCAGGAAATTGGAGGTTGCACAACAACAACAACCTACTACTCTCTTTGGGGGTAGCCGAGAAATAGCTTGCAAAAAAGCATAATAAAAAATGCACTAGGACCAGGCAAAAAAAATTAAGTGTAACGAGATTGGCTGGCCTTCTCTTCGTAAATATCGGGAAATTTCAATTTTTTCAAAGGTGTTCGTATATCTTAGTGGGTTAAGATGTGCTTATTATCCAGAGGCCCTCGGTTCGATCCCTCCTGTCGTATTACCTAAAACGGATTTGTTGTAGTAATTGAGAGAAGAAAAAGTTTTTGCACAACTGTGAAAACTATAATTACAGGGTGTTTCAAGAAATTCTAACACTTTAAACGGCCATAACTTTTTTTCTAGGGTGAATTTAAAAATTCTGTAAACGCAGATCGACTCAGAAAAAAATATACAATTTTTTAGTATATAATGTAAAAAAACACGATTTTCGCTTGGTCCCCCGTGTAGTTTGGGCACTGGTCATCCCGATCCATCCCATGACCATAGTGACCGCCCGTCCGGCCGGGCCCGTCCCGTCCGGACGGCGCCAAAAAACCGGACGGTCGGACGGCCGGCCAAGCCTGCCGTCCGAGCGGCCGGCCGGCGGACGACCGGCGGACGACCGGCTTAAAACGTCCAAGACGGCAGACGGCCGGCAACGACAAACTCGGACGGACCAACCGACGGCCGGTCCGTCCGAGACCGTCCTTCATTATACCGAACGAATTTTGGAAAAAAAAATTTTGTTTTTTTTATGTTGAAAACCTATGTTTATTTCATTCAACATGTATAATAATTAATCACAAAAAGCTTTTTATTCAAACGTTTACGATCTCACAGTTTGTTTCTCAATTCATCGAGATATTTTTCAAGTAGCTGTTGTGTTTCTTCTGAAGAATCTCCGTCAAAGTAATCAATTCCTTTGTTCACAACAACATCTATTCCAATAAAAAAATCGGCGACGTTTTGGACAAACGAGGTAAAGACACTAACTATTTCTAAAACAACAAAAAGTTCAGCCAGATGGACCGATAAAAAAGTTAGCAATCGATATTTTGATAATTCCTGCTTCGTCTGGTGCTGCTAAAAGGATCTTTTCCATAATGACAATGCATGCGGAAGGAAGAAGAGTGGGTATCAACGAAGAACTCTTAAAGTCTCGAACACTTCTGACATATAACTCGATATATATTTCTTAAGTTGCTTAATTATTTCAATAAAGATCAATTTTAAGTAAAAAATTTGTCACAGAACTTTTTTCGCTATTTGAGCCGGCCGGCGGACGGCCGGCGTTAGAAAATTTTAATCGGACGGCCGGCGAAAATTTCAGCAAGACGGCGAAATATTGGACAGCCGGCCGACGGCCGGCAGTTAGAAAAAAATTTCGGACGGCCGGTCAAAAACGTCTAAAAGACGGGGACGGGACGCCGTCCAAATTTTAAGAAGCGCGGTCACTATGCCCATGACCAGTGCCTAAACTACACGGGGGACCAAGCGAAAATCGTGTTTTTTACATTATATACTAAAAAAATTTTATATTTTTTCTGAGTCGATCTGCGTTTACAGAATTTTAAAATTCGCACTAGAAAAAAAGTTATGGCCGTTTAAAAGTGTTAGAATTTCTTGAAACACCCTGTAAAATTTTTTACAAAAAAAGTTGCAGCGCTACAATACTAGCCCAAATCTTGCCGAAATACTTGATCCCAAGTGTGAGCAGCGCCTTCAACCAACTAGTCAGTAAGATAAGAGCGGCACACCGAGAGCTAGGCAACACCAACCTGGTCCAACTTCAACTGCTCTTCCTAAAATATTGCTGGAGCTTGAATGTGTATGGCTGCACCTTCTTCAAGGCTTTCATGCTCATGTCCAAGGTTAGCCACATTTAAAAAACTAAAGTTTTTTGAAATTTTCGGAAAAAAAACTTTCGCCACTAACAAGAAAACCTAGCGAGCTTGTTTTTCACCCGCTCGGCAGATTTGGGTTCATTAGATAGCCAGTATGCGACTTTCAATCAAATTCGTTCACATCTCGGGCCCATAGCCAACAAAGTTTGTATAAAAAGGCTAGTAAAGTGTTATAAACCACAGAGATTGAGAGTTTGAGATTTATTTTACTAGCCTTTTTATTCTAACTTTTTGTGGCTATGGGCCCAAGATCTCAATGAATTTAATTGGAGATGCATATTTGGCTAATGGGAGCGAATTCCAAATCGATCAAACTCTCTGGTCCAGTAAAAAGCAAGCTCGCGCGGTTTTCTTGTAAAACCTTGTTTTTTACCGGCGTTTTTTATGTTAGGTTGTTAAAGTAAAATTGTAAAAATAAATTTCATATAAGTCCTCAGATTAAACAGCACCAAAATTAAATTGGAGTGTTATTGTATTTTCACTTGGAAACCCCGAAACACTTCACTACAACTTCAAATTGCACACAAATCTGCCAATAAAACCACTTTCCACACTAACTTTCCCACATTTAGAGCAACTTTTTAGTCCAATTCCTGGGGCTTAACACCAATATTGTCTTTTCTCATGCAGATAGTAGTGGTTATAATAATAATAAAACTAGCAAAAAGAAGAGAAACACTTCAATGTCCATTTAAGTGGAGTGCTGGCACTAGAGGCAGGGGAGATTAGGCTTATTGCTCACCACTAGCTGGCCACTACTCCGATCCCCTTTCTCACGCCAAATTCACTGGTTAGGGGAGAGAAGGGGGGTGGCAAACTTAGATGAGAAAATTAAACTGGAATTTTGCAGCCTTTGCGAGGCAACCTGCCCGTCCATGTGGGTGTCAATGACTGGGGCATGAGTGTGGTCAATGCAAAAACCTATAAACAGGTAGCTGCCATGGAGCTCAAAAGTCTCGAGGTCAAATACACAGCCAACACCAACTATATCGAGGTGACCAGCAGGAAAAGAGACTTCTTGGCTACCATCACTACGCCTCAGGTCAGAACCAAATACTTTGCTAGCGCAAATTTTTGAGGGTTATCTTTGAGTAACAATTAAAATCCTGAAAATGCCAACAAATTCTGAGATATGTTTACAACTAGGCTTAGCTGTGCACTCAGGGCCCTATGCCTAAAAGCACTAAAAACAGGGGAATCAAGTTCAATTTGTGCAACTTTATCCATTTTGAGTGAAGTATAATGCACGAAAGTGTCATTAACAAGGCGATTGCCATCGAAAGTTTTAAAAAATCAAGTCCAAAAAATGACTTATTTGGACCGAAAAATCTAAAAAAAATATGACCAAAATGGGGGTTGAACAGGGAAAGTACAGTTGACTATATGATATTGTATAGAACGTACTACGCCGGTCAACAACTGATCAAAATTAAGCAAAATAAGCTACAAATGATCTGGAAGAGCCTTAAAAAGTACCAAAGCAAAAAAACAGTAGAAAAAAGTCCGGGTGAAGATGAGCATATAGTGGTGGGGCTTAACTGTAATTCTATCTCTTTTTCAAGAGGTCAATGTGCCAATCCATTTGGCACATTGACAATCGCCACCACCAGCAGTAGGGCTATATACCAGTGGCACAGAGAGGGGAGGGTGAAAAGTCACATTGGGGGACAGGTGCCAGCATAGCAGGTGATTGGGGTATATAAACACACATATAAATGGGTGTTAATCGTGTGTGAATAAAGTAGATCTGGCAAATTTTTTTCTTGTAATGGGCAATAATATTTAGAAATAATATTTAAATGATATTTAATTATTTGCAGGCCATGCTTATCAACAACTTGCTCAAACAACTCAAAACCAAGGTGGAAGCTGCTCGCAGTAACAATAGCAATTCCATCGCATCTTCTCCCAGTGCAAACTCCAAATAATAGCTCAAATTGTTGTTGTTAAACCACCGATAAAATGTTCTTATAATGTAAAAATTACAATTTTGTATATTTTTTGATCGAAAATATCTATATAACAAGGGACCACAGGCGCCTATCGGCGCCTCTATAGTATTTCGAAATTAGGGGCTATGACTTCATTCATAAAAATAGGTATATCCCCTATTAGAACTCATTTTTTTCGCCTGTTCTTTTTTTTAAACGAAAGCTGACATTCTGGGGAACACGATGGTATTAGCGACAAAAGTGATTTCGCTATCTACGACCCGTTCTGGCCTTCGAAGTAAAAAAGCGTTACCCACACACCCACCCACACATGCCAAATACTATATAAGATATTTAGGACGGGAAGCGCTTGTCAAATGTAGCTTGAGGCTGGGCTCCAACTTGCGATTTGACTTCTTCACGGCATTTCCTGTTCAAGTCCAATGCAATGATTTCATTCTCATTGTAGCTTTTGCAACCGAGATAATGGCTAGTGGTGACTTTTTTATACTACCCGGTCTTGATGATTTTGTGAATGGTGGCTGGTGGAGCTTTTCTTCTTTGCTTGTAATGGATTCTAAAACCAAATGGTAATAGTTTTTTGATTAAAAAACATACTCAGAACAATTATAGCATTTGAAGTATATTTTATCTTCTGTTTCTCTACCCAGGCGAAAAACTTTGTATCCAATAGTGCCCTCCTTCACGGCCAACATCTGTCCGAGAATTTCGTTTTGAAAGATCTTGAAAACTTGATTTTTAGTACGAGCAAACTGTTTTAAGAGAGTCTTACATGAATTCCAAGCTGTCCATCTGTAAATGGACCAGGCTTGGACACGTGTTTTCCTATTGCTTGGACAGTAAATTGACGATTGTAGGCAGCCAAAATCCTCTCAGCGACATCTTTTAACTTAAGCTGCCGATGGCTAACTTGATCTAGCATGTCCAACACATCTTGGTTTTTCCACGAAAAGATTTCTTTGCCACTTGACATCTGATTTAAATAAAATAGTTCAAACTTCTCGATCACAAATGCTTGTGACTGGTTTGGCAGCTGGGTTTAACCAAAAAGGTGCAACTGGCTTGAAAACCAGGAAAAATGATACTAAACCCAAATCTGAGTTGATAATTACTACCGAAATATTACCATTGTGAATTGAGACCGGAAGATATAGGAAAAGTTTCAAATCAGCGAAACGTTTCGCTAAAATGAAAAAAGTTTCATTTTGGAGAAACGTCTATACCCCCAAATAAAACGTGACAAGCAGAAAACTAAACTGAATGACGGAAATTCAAAAAATATTTAGAAAAAATTGGCGCAAATTGAAAAATGTTGTAAACTATGATAGATGCCGGTTTATCGGGGGTAATTTTTATTGGACGGGACCAGTCTTAGGGTGCTTTGTTAAACTTTGTTGATTTTCTTTGCCAGCCAACCAAATTTTTAAAAAGTGCCGGGTTAGCGGGACTCGACTGTATTTGATATTGAAGTTCAGTTCCAATCTTTATTCACTGGTCTTTTTGCTTGAAAAATAAGCCGAGTATAAATGTCACAACAATTATTGAAATTAAAAATAGAAAAAAATTGATAAAAGTTTAGTAATGATTATAAAAAAATTTTTGACCAAAATGTGACCGAAATTTATCTTTTTTCTGTGAAATATTTTAATGGACGAGTTTGTACTCATTGGAAAACCCTTTTGCAGGCGGAGGACCTTTCGCGTTTAGATTTGGGTTTTGCTGTGAAAATTTTTCAAATTTTAATGGTTGAACTTGAAAGTTGAGGGTTTTATGGGAAAATCGGAGCGAAAAACTTTTTGTGAATTGCCGCCAAATTTGGGTGTTCGGGTTTACGGCCCGATTGGTATTGTAGTATTTTGCTACACCGAACTTTGCCTTTCAAATTCGGGCGCCCGAGAGGGCACCAGTCCGCTTGTGCTTTCGTTATTGTTATTGTTTCTTTACTATAATAATAACTTTTTACTGTATCAATAAAACAAATATTTTAAGCCGAAAGTTTATCCGAATAAAGGCACCATGCTTAGGGGTTAGCACCTGCTAGGATTTATGCGAGTTAGTTTTTTTCCTTGCATTTGGTTCTGTCACTATCTTTAGTTTTGAAAGTTTTTTTTAGCGCCCACACAAAATTTCGGTACTCATTAAGAAAATTCCTAGTCCAATGCGAAGTACAGGCATCCCACTTGATTATTTAGGTACTCGACAACGCTACCAAAACACAACAATACAAGAAATGTTTATATATTTTATTCATTAGTAGAGCACAGACAAACATGGATGACTTTCTATTTTTTGTTTAGACGGAGATTCAGGCATTCCAACATTGTCCATGCGAATCCAGGAAGATCAGTGGGACTCTTTTGATGCCTCTGAAATTGCTGTATGACACGAGTCGTTCGGCGATCAGCGATGGAAAAGGACGAACTGCAGGTTCTATACGTCTTAGATCGGTAGGATAGAAGAGCCTTATCTTCCTTGTTTTTCAGGGTGCTGCTCGAACTCTTAAGTACACCAGCCTGGAGAAGCTGGAAAGTATCATGTACCAACTATGCTATGGACATCAGATCGTTTACATGCCTACTTGGTTGCCTTCGCCCGTCTACATTGCCAATCGATACGCTGAATGCGGGCGCAAACTGTACCAGCGCTCGATGTAAGTTTTTGCTGTCACTCGTTCATGTGCGTTTCATATCCTCTTTTACAGCAAATCACCGTCATCGGATTATTCCATGATCGATTATATCGGGATGTCAAACCGTTTGGGCTATCACGCTGACAGCTTGCTGGGTAATCGCCGTATCAACGCTTGAAGAGAATGCAATTAAATAAATTATTGTCTCTATTGTTATTGCTGTTTTGTATGGTAGAGCACAGTTTGTTGTTACTTGTTTACGTCGAATAAATTTTATTCGTTTCGAAAGACCTAGTCACCTGATGATCAGATCTTCCCATACATCATTATCGAATGTGGGGGTTTTCCAAAAATAAAATAAGATAAAATTTTATCCATTGAATAAATTTTATCTACGAGACAAAAATAATTTGATTTTATCTAACAGATTTATCTATTTTGCGCACTATGGTTGCACACCAAACGAAAGCTGAGATTCTCCTCTTTCAGAAAATGCAGATCAAATTTTTAAAATATAGAATTTCGAAAATGATTCGCTGTAAATTGAAATAAATTGATCGCTTAAATTGAAAGGCCATTTTCCTCGTCAAAAATAACAGTAATTTTGAATTCCTTTTCTGCTAAAAAAGCCCCTAATGATTCTGTTTTTTTAATTTTTCGCCCCTGTGAATCTTTGACGCCTGCACTAGATAAAAAATTTCTGATCACATGTAAAATTTGGGAGCAACTTAAGAATACCCACCCCCTCAACTTAAGTATACCCACCCCACTCAACTTAAGTATACCCACCCCACTCAAGATAAGTATACCCCACCACTTACTACCCCTAAAACTGTAAGTACGCCAGCTAAAATCCAATATATTCAAAAGACTCGCTTTATATTTTTATTAAAGCAAAAAACAGAACTATATACATATAATACAGAGGTATTGCAGGTTCATTTTGGTATATGACGGATACGGACGGACGCTTTCCAGTTTCGTTCAAGGTAGTCGAACGTTCCGCCTTCATCGAACAAGACTCTTATGAATTTCTTTCCATTAGCATTGATAGAACTTTAAAAAATTACTTGTAAGTTTCAATCATTAACAAATATTAAGAGGCTAACCATTCAATGCAAACAGCATCAAACCATCTTCCTGACCATTTCGTAGAAAGCA
The DNA here is from genome assembly GCA_029231635.1 of Ditylenchus weischeri. Lineage (NCBI taxonomy): Eukaryota > Metazoa > Nematoda > Chromadorea > Rhabditida > Anguinidae > Ditylenchus > Ditylenchus weischeri. The sequence goes on from JAMRYI010000341.1 coordinate 163,739, forward strand.
GATCATCGATGTTACAAGGATATTCGGAAGCGTTATTGGCTTTCACAATAGTGTCACGTTCTATTTCATCCTAAAATATTTATTGTTTCATCTTTGTATCAAAACGATAAAAAAAGATACCTCTTTATCATCGTCAGATTCAGATTCGATAATCATTCGCCGGCGCTTGGTTGAGTGCGAAGAAAAAGACTGATCAACTGCGTCTAAATTATGCTACTTGTTTCAACAAATTGAAAACTAGCATCGTATACCTTCTTCTTTGTTGGTATCTTCTACATTTGTGTAGCCATAGTCATTCACACTTCCGTTTGAATCGTAATCCTCGGAACTGCTTTCGATGTCATCTTCCTCGAGTTCATCATATTCAAGATCGTCTTAAGTTGAGTGGGGTGGGTATACTTAAGTTGAGTGGGGTGGGTATACTTAAGTTGAGTGGGGTGGGTATTCTTAAGTTGAGTGGGGTGGGTATACTTAAGTTGAGTGGGGTGGGTATTGCCAAAATTTGAATGTCACGAAGACTACAGGGTCTGTCAAAAAAACTTGACCATCGAAAAAAATTGGTGTACGTAACACCCTGCCTGGCCGATTTCCGAACTTTTCGACATAGTCGGACACCGCCACCGCCGGCGGCGGCGGTGAATTTTGTTGGACAAATAAAAAGCTGATGAACTCATGGATATCAAGGCACCGCTAAGTCATTAAAAATTGATGAAAAGTTAATTTGAAATTCGGCGGTGGCGCCGCCGAATTTCCTTTATTTCAGCACCGGTGGCGGCGGCGGAAATTTTTTCTTTCAGTGTCGGCGCTGGCGGCGGCGCTGTTTTTTTTCGAGCGTCCAACTGTGCTTTTCGATAATCCCAGCGGTGTATGATTTTCAATTACGACCATAAATCATTTCACTTATATATATATATATATGGTTTTTCTATTTTGTTAATTGCTGGATTTGAGAAGAGGCTCTCTACCTGGAGAACTTACATTCTTTACTATACCCGAATTCATATTGGATCTCAAACACACTGTAAATGTTATTTTCTATGAAAAACATTGCATAGGAGGAGATAAAATATAATTGCGTTCGAAAATTGCTTTCAGATATTGATTTAATCAAGTCTTTTTTTTTAATCAGGTCAAGTCTTTTCGACACACCTTCTAAATGTTTAAAGAGACTGTCGTACAACAACACTCGATATTATAGGAAAATTTCCAAAAAAAATCGGTACTTTCGCTTAGAAAACGTCTTAAGAAATCGATCTTCATAAACACAATTGATGAATTCTTTGACAATTAACTTTCCATGGTAAGAATAAAATGAAAACTTAAAAGGTTGAATAGTAAGTTCCTAAAAATCACACCCGCTCCATAAAGTCGCACAATGAAAGCTTTATTGACAGATAAATACAACAACAAAATTTAAGGCTCAGATTCCTCGATATTTTCTTCAAACAGAAGATCGAACACCTGATCATAATGAGACACGAAGTGAATCTCAACGCCATCCATGATAAACTGCGGCAGATCATCAAAATCTAGAAAGTAAAACTCAAAATTACAATTGACTAATGACGAAAATAACATTTTCGGTTTTCTTCTGGCAAAATGACACTTTTCACTCCGGCTCTCTTGGCTGCAGATCACTTTCTCTCGAATGCCACCAACCGGGAGAACCTGAATAACAATGATGAAAATAATTACACCAGTAAACAAGTATATGCGCAGACAAAGTTATTTTGTCGGCTGATGGTCCATCTTTTGGCGTCGCACCCTATAAGGCTACTAGAACCATTGAAAATAAAAAAAACTTCAAGGACGTGTAGATGAATATGCGCCCATCCCAGAAAGTCATTGTCCTGTACTTTCCTGATCAGAGTAATTTTGTAAGATGCACGAGTAGATTCCTTCATCACCTCAAATTTGCGTTCCGACTAATATCAAAGGTAGAAACACTGCAAACCTCTAAAAGCTGGTTAGTTGTTTCCAAGCTTCCATCTGTACACCCTTGGATTCTCTTGACTCCCCCTCAACTTTAGTAGACGACTTCACAAAACGCTTGCTGAGAGAAGTTTCGATGTAGAGCGCACAACCTCCTTAAATGAATAAACTCAGAGCAAATCGAAAATTAAAGCGGAACAAACCCATATACGTCCAGGCGAGACCCATTACAATGCCCGGAGGTGTAACCTGTAGTACAATCTGATGTGAACTTTCAACCGAGATACTTTCCAAGGTTGGATGTCTACAACGATAGCATCTGCCCCTTCGATTAACAGGCTGCTCGGCTGCACTGTCTTTGCCGTTACATGAGTGCGCCTTCATGCATTAGCAATTTTAAGGCTGCTGGAAAATCTAAACGACAGAATATGGGAGACTTAGCTACAAAAATTCACCTTCTCAATATGCTTTTGATGCACGCCAGACTTTCTGCAGTAAAACGATCATGGCTAAATAGCAAATATAAAACAGCTGCAAAGGCACTCACAGATTACAGACCTTCCCAGTAGACTCCTCTTGAATAACCAGCTGTTCTTCAGACAATGCGCTAAAAGAGGAGTCAGATCAGAA
>JAMRYI010001126.1:0-43671 GCA_029231635.1 Ditylenchus weischeri
GGCATGGTGTCCCAGCTCATAGTAGCTCTGACAGTTTGGCTTGGGTTCGTTGGTTCGTTTTGTCCACCTCTGCACACATGAACACAGCTACGGTGTTGTCGGCCGATGTAGCTCCCATGAAGTGGTTGGTTTGGCTGCCGGTCGTCTTGGTTGGGGGCAGAAAACCTGATGATGAGGTTCTTTGTAGAAGTAGCATCTTAGGGTAGGAGAGTTGCCCTGGTCTGTATCGTGAATCGGGCTCAGAGAGTGGGTACAACGCAGTAGCTCTTTGGCTCGGTCAATTCGGGCACTGAGCTGCCGGTAAGCATCGCAGTCTGAGGCCCAGCGCTTTCCTCGGCACAGTATGTAGGACCGTTGCCTGGCATTACCCTGGGGTGGCAGCGCCGTGAAATTTCTTTTTGGGGCTGGCGGTTGGACTGCCGGTAGTGGCCCCCAGGAATTCTGAGCTGTCATTGCTGAGTGCTGTCATTGCTGCGAGTATTGCCGGCATTTGTCTGAAGCCTTCCCTGAAATCGTTGGTGGGCTGCTGTTGGACTTGTTGTTAGACTTGAGGGACTTGCTGGACTGGCTGGATTGGTTGGATTGATTCGGCTTGTTGGAGTTGCTGGACGTCGGTTGTTTTGGCGGAGTTGTCAGCTGGAGAGGCGAAGGCCTGGGCATTGTTCTGCCGCTTTGGCTTCTTCTTTTGACCGTTGCTGGGTGGACCACCATTCTTGCTATTCCGCTCGTTTTTTGCTGAAGCTGGTCAGTTGGATGGGCCGGAGCTGGGTGCTGCTTGTTCGTACTGGCGCTAGGCCATTGGTGGGGGTCAACCGAGCTACATCCAGCTTCAACGCAGTCACTCTTCAGCAAATTCGGCGTGCGGTGTTTTCGGCCAGAGCAACTACAGTGCTCACCCAACCTGAGAAAGGAATCTATACCATGGAAACAAAACTTGTAAAAGGAGAAATATTGAATAAAATAGAATAAAATTAAAATTTTCTACTTCGAAAAAATTTTTAACTTTTTAAAAAACATTTTCGTTCAAACTTGTTCAAACACTTTGATTTGAAAGTCTCAGTATCCAAGGATTCTCCGAAGAAATAAAATATGAACAAAATTGTATATGAAAACATAAAGTCGTGGGTAAAACAAATCGGGCGCTAAATTTGAGACACTCTTTATACTACTTTTTCGGTGAGTGGTACATAAGTTGATTTTTGCCAATTTGCTCAGGTGTCAAAGCCGCTTTTTTAAAACATTACATATTAATAAATTCTTTTTATTTTTGATATTTGGGTAAAAGTAAGAAGAAAAGAAGGGAATATTACAATTGTCATTATATAGCTCATAGTTGCTAGAACTAACAAAAATACACCTATTTCATAAAATGGCTGAGTAGAAGAGCTGAGCAGTACTATACCAGCTCCCACATTTGTCATCATTGCTAAAAAAATGGGCACTGTCACAACCTCGTTGGCATATCTAAAAAGTTCAAAATTGCCTACTGTTGGCACGACAAAAGTTTATTTAAGATTTGGAAGGGTTGATTCTTACTCAGGCAGTAAACCAGACGAAATTTAAAAATGATTGAAATAATCGAGTATTTCGTGGTTCTCGAAGTTTTTTTTGTAAGACTGTTTTGGCAGACGTGCAGGAGAAGACACCTAGAACACTTTTTGGCATCTTTAACCATTTTGTCCAGTATGGTTGTCTCGAATGACCATGTATCGAACCATGTTATCCATGTCCCTTGACCATTCTTTCACAGGGGCCAGCGCCGGGTCTGCACCACACAAAATTTGAGGATTTTCAAAAGCCCGATCCTGTTTTATTTAAAAAAGCCTCATATTGGTAGACGCCGAGATTTTTTTTGACTTGTTAATATGTTATTGACCCCACGGAAAGTATTAATGGAGCCTAAATGATAAAAAAAGATTGTAATATTTATATGCTTACACTAATTTCTGTGTGTTCACTACATCTGGAGCATACTTAAAAGCAACAGCTACATGTAGGGTGTAATCAAAGCTCAAGCCAATAGTGATTACTAGAATAGTAGCCTCGACTATGTTTATGGTCCAACCTGAAATTAAAATTTGGAAAACATTAATAATGAAGACAAACCAAAGATTTACCTAGCCATAGAATAAAACTAGTTACACCCAAAATAATAAGTGCAATATTTAAAATTGCAGCTAAGCTCAGTATGAAAGACCTGGTCATCAGCGAAATAACTGCAGCACAAATAAGTAAAGAACTGATCACGGACACATTAGTTCCGTGAAGTAGAGATTGTAGCAATTCATATAACAGGCTCACATAAGCTGTAGGTAAAACTAATGGGCTGTGAAAAACTAAAAAATCCCTTATTGTAAAATTATCGTAAAACTTATTGTAAACTTCACGGAAAATTACACTCCTTCAAAATAAAAAAATTTCTGTTTTTTCCGACCGGAATTACTGGAACTTTTAAGGTCGAAGGGGCGTAATTTTTAGTAAATGTGCGTTCAAAAATATTTTTTGTCCATTTTACTCAGAATATTACGTTCAATGACACAAAAAATTGTTAATAAAATTGAAAAAATTGAAAAATCTTTTAGAATTTCCGGCTTTGACTGATATAAATTCCGGACCAACTGTATTTGCATAAAAGTAAAGCGCTGTTTTAATATTTAGTTATTAGCTAAATTACCTGAGCCATTTTTGTCATAATTTTTTAGCTTAATCATTAATAAATTTATGTCTTCAATAAGCGGCTCCATTCCGGCAAACGTAAGAGATAATTTATGTTCACTTGATGCCACTACGAAATAACTAATCAATTCTCCTGTAGTACTGTCAAAAATAGGTGAGTCTTCAAACAATTTAGTAAAATCATTTGGAAATTTGGAAATTTTCTTAGACTTTTTGATAAATCGGTGGTAGCACTCTGAGTTATAAATCTGAAAAACAAGAGTTTTGGTAGCGTAATTATTAGATAATTCAAACGTCTAAAACTTACTTTTGTTGTTTTTGTTAATCTGCAAAAATCTTCAATTTCTAGTGCTTGGGCCCACTTTAAAAACTCAGAAAGCCATATTGTTGTTGTATTCCTAAGTTCTGATTTTACAGCATTCGAATATAAAACAATCTTAATGCAAGATTCTAATGTTTTAAAATCTTCATAAGTTTGCAGTTGGAATGATTTGTCTAATTTAAGCGTTCCTGAACTGTCTGCAATCATTTGGCTAGCATCTCTAAAAAGCATAACGAAAATTATATGAAAATACTCTTCTCTTATAAAAAAATTTACTTTATTTCTTGGACACCCCAAAGCACGTAAAAGTTGAGCTGGCGGTCTCTATGGTCAGAAAAGTTAAAGTAGGCTTTTTCGTTCTCGGCAAACCACTCAAAAGGGTGTGAAGAGCGTAGCAACTGTAAAGGATTTTTCTCTGGCAGTCTGATGCCTGGCTTGCACAAAATTGAATAAATGAATAAAATCGCCAATAAAAAAGCATTAAAATTTATGAAGTGTTTGTATCTGTTTAATAGACTTGGACTTGTGTAAGTGTAAGAATCAGCAATAGGTTTCATTAAACCTGTGAAATTAAATTTAATGAGAGAATCGTGAAAACAACAGCTGTGTTTGTCTAGGATAAGCAGGGCAGCAGGTAAAATACTGATCATGAAGAAGTAATTAATGGTGACGGCCAGACATGAAAATACGCCAAAACACCTTAAACAGCTTTATAAGTTTCATTTTAGCTCTATATATTGAAAAAAGTGAATCGGAAACTTTTATGTTCGGATTTTATATTCGGATATTCGGATTTTTAAAAAGTGATCTAAAATCACCTCCTAAACTCATTTTTTCTGCTCAACACGATGCACGGCTTTTCAAAACACCTAAAAACGTTTAACATTTAACTTTTTGACCTGTAATGGGTGGCGTAGTGGTAAAGCTCTCCATCACTCGATTTTACATAGGAAAAACGGCTATTTTCCTTGAGGTCACTAGTTCAAACCAACCTCCCGAAACCTTCGATTTTTTTAGCAAATTATTTATTATTAGCCTATTTTACGTGAAATCAACAAGTAGACATAGGTCATGAATAGAAAATTTTGGACTTTTTATTAAAAAAACTCGAGTATAGGCAAGACGAAAGTCAAACTTTACGGCAAATTCAAGGCATAGGTTTCGTAAGACTTCTTTTGCATCGAAAAGTGCGAATTTTTTATTTTCAGTGACGAGTCATATACCAAAATGTAGCCCTCATCTCCTCTAAAAGTTGGGAGAAATCTTTACTAGATCGAGGACGTGTGAAAACTACAAGCCATTTTATGTTTGGAACTCATTTTTATAGTCAAATTTACATTAACTTTGCGTTTCCCGCAAAATTTTATTCAAAAGTAAAAAAAAAATTTTTGAGGTTTTCAAAAGCCGCGGATAAAAAATTGGCGCTACTTAGATATACCCCCCCAAAATCAATTTTTTTTAAAGTGTTTCCAAACACCCTATATCGACTCAAAATAGCCTCAGGAGCTCGAAAAAGGCATTATTTTTGAGTTCTAGTCTATAGAAGGCAAAAAAAGACGTTAAACATAGTTTTGAATACTTGGGCCTACCGCATAAATAAACTCTGGTATGCATGCTTTTTCATGCATCCAGAGTCACTTTCGAGTGATTTGTGTCTAAGGTATGTGGGTGTGCGCATCTCTAACCCCCTTCCGGGGCGCAGGGGGCTTGGTTGGTTAGAGATGCGCGCACTCACTTACCTTAGACCTAATTCCGAGTAAGACTTTTGATCAAAAACGCATTAAGAGGTACTTTTTGCCAAGTTTGTTTGGAAACACTTTAAAAAAAATTGATTTGGGGGGGTATATCCAAGTAGGGTCAAAAATTGAATTTTGTCAAAAAAATTTGCCTCCCACTCCTCAGCGGTAGATTGTCAATTTAAGGTATTTTAGGTCTTTTTCGGATGATTTATCCTATTTTTCTTGCTGAAGCTGGGCAAAAAGACTGTCTAAATATTGATCAAGAATCTTGCTCAGAATATGTCGCAGGTAAGTATCTTTAACCCATCAAACCCACTGCGCCCCTGAAGGGGACAAGCCTCCTAGGGTTTGAAGGCTTGTGGTTGAGATGCGCACAGTCCCATACTTGAGACACAAATCACTTGAAAGTGACTCTGGATTTTTTTTTGACGAAATTGAAATTTTTTGTTTAGAAAGTGCTTAGAAATGTTTCTTTTATCGTGTTGAACAGAAAAAATTAGTTTGGGAACTGATTTTTAGTCACTTTTCAAAAAATCCGAATATGAGGGGAGCTATAAAAGTGCCGTGAATAGTTGATTTTATGTATGACTATTCTGATTCGATGCCACACACAAGTTCTCAACAAATAAAACTTTACCTTAAAACTAAAATATCAGAAAAGAAGTTAGTAAGAAAAGCCACAGCTGTTGTCGCAGATGTAACAAACATCGCTGCGGCTGCATGCCTCAGAGCTGATCTCATGGCTAAAGCATTGTAGTCAACTGATTTCTAAATTTATATCATTTATTATTATTGTCAGGAAATGTCAACTCTTACATCTAAGCGCTTGAATTTAGCAGAACCAAAAGAATAGTAACAATAAGAGCCTCGACAAGAGCAATTAGGCAAGGAATAGTCAGGAACAATATTTAACGATTTATTCAGGCAATGTTCAATTTCCTAAGATATCTTAAATATTTAACTCAAAAGTTAGTTACCTACTTTTTTAGCTTTGTCATATTGAAAGGTAAGCAAAAAAGCGTCATCTGCGCCAATCGCAATTGCAACAACAATGACCAGCAAGTTGATAAAAGGAAAGAAAGTGATGCCAAAAACAGTCTGAACTTCTTCTTCGAACATCTTTTATGCAAAGAACAAAGAAAAACCTACAGAATAGAAAAAGAATGCGACCCCTACAGACAAAAACATGCCCAACATAACTACCAATGTAAATGCCAGACTGCAACAGTAGCACCAAATAATCAAAGCGACAACTCCAACAGCTATTCCAGCATTTATTGTGTCTTTATAAATCAAGTTTTCAAAAAACATGTCTCTAGAATTAGTTTCCAGTCCAACTAAGACGAGATCTGTGTTCGAAGCATATTCTTCTTGCAACACATGTAACAGGTCATGGTAAAACTGTTGACTGTGGATAGTGTTGTAAGAAGCAAGTTGAATCTTAAAAACAAAATAATTAAAACTATTGCAGCCATTTTTATGTTTTACCCGTAGAATAGATCCGATGTAAAATTTTCCGAGTGGTATTGTAGTGTTTTTACTTAATCGATCTTTTGTAAGTTTTTGCAGGATGTAGTTTTGAAGTTGTTGAGCTATTCCTGTAGTACAGGTCGGGCTGTCCGGGTTTCGCAAACACAGCTCGATTTCTTCTCGAAAAGCATCAATGCTAAAATGCGATATATTTGAAATATATTAGCTTGTTTGGCCCCCTCTCCACCCCTTGACACCCCGGCGCCAAAAATGGTCATGTTACTTTTGTGACATAGCACCAAAATTATTTATCTTTTTAGAGACACCATTTTGCCTCCCTTTGAAGTTAGAAAAGCAGACATTGTGTTAGGTCAGAGACGCAGACACAGTGAAATGTCTAAAAATCTGGTACATAACTACTAAATACAATTCATTTTTCTCTTTTGGAACTTGTTAAAATAACCAAACAAGCGATCCTAGTATAGAATAAGAGGATAGGTCAGCAGATGACTAGGGAACATCCATATTTAGGCTATTTTTATACATCCTTTAAGAGTCCTCTGAGTCTCCTTACCTATCTCCCTGCATATCCTTGGAGGAATCCCCGCTACATTCTTCAGCATATGTTCGATACCAAAATTTGGACCGTCAAATTTGGTATGGAAAGGACTTGCAGGGGATTTCTCCTGGGATATGCAGAGGGGTAAGGGGACTCAGAGGACTTTAAACGGATTATCTTTATATAACCCTTTTTAAAGAAGTTTTTTAACACGTTTACAAAATAAAAAATCACAGCTTTTTTTTAACAAACCAGCATACACATGGAAAAGATATGATAATGCACTTAAAATGCTTAAAGATGCAATAACGTAGAAGAATAATAATTGCACTCATCCAAGAAACGCAAACTTAACCGTAAGAAAAAGTGTAGAAAGAGAAGAGCGTAGTTATTTTCAAAGCATTTCCGGTGTGGTAGTGTTATTTTCTTTGTGATTTTTTGAAGTTTTTTTTCTGAAGCGTGGTTCTCATCAATCAATTCAAAAATTTGTAGAAATTCTGAGCTTGTAGAAATTCTGAGCTGAGCTTGTAGAAATTCTGAGCTAACCTAAGCACAGCCAAACATACAAAGAAGTGACCAAGGCAAAAGACCAAAACCCAATACAGATAAAAAAAAACATATTTTTCGTTAGTATTTTCGCATAAAGTCCAGCCAACCTATCTTGAGTCAGATCACTGCAGCTTTTCTGCCTGCTGTCTACACACATGACATAGTACGGCAAATTAAATGAAAATGGCAACGGTGTAAGGAAATTTTTGACTGATGGATGGCTTTCAATTAATTCATCTAATCGGCACAGCTTTTGCATAATTTTAAGTGTAAAAAGCTGAAATCACTAAATTTATTCGAAAAAAAAAGAAATTAGTAACCCAATAACCTCGTCAAATGAATTCACTTCAAATATAGCTTTTGACAAAAACTCCAAAGTTTCAAATGGAATAAATTTGCCCATGGCATAGTACTGTTCACAGCCATTAGTAATATCTTCAATTCCAAGCTGCTTGTCTTTCATGCCATACTCATCATAATCTATAGTAAATTCTGTTGTAGATTCCTCATTCTTTGGTATGGTAAGAGTTGAATTAAACGAGCTGTCTCTTTCTTTCGCCTTTCTTTTGTGCCGAATAGCAGCGCTGTCACTAGATGGCTGTAAAAGTTTAGACACCGGTTTTGCGACAGTGGCTAAAGCGTTTAGGGCAAGCCGTTTTTCTGAGAGAGATGTGCCTCTTGCTTCAAAACCCTTAACACATTAGTTTATGTAGGCAAACATTTGAAATCTAGAAAGAAACTAAAAATGTATTTTGTCATACTTTTCTTGGATCTGTAGAAAAATCGCCAATGTGAAAGTAGAGTCCAATAGCAGTCAAAAAAAGAGAAGACAAAAACGATGCTGCTAATATCAGATAAGGTGATTTTAACAGCAGGTTGATATACCTATAATGAATTTTAAGCTATAAAATTGCTTAAAATCTTATTAACAAACCAATTTATGAAATTATTGACAATATCTTTAGGAGAATTCCAGTAAATCATAATCGATAGCGCTTTTAAGAAACTAATATACAGTTGCGGACAATAGATAGGGAAGGATACACGATATATTGAGCTAATTGGATTTTTTTACGTGTATCGACAAATTTAAATTACTATCTGTAAGCCCAGTTTTTCAGCTAAAATTTGGTAGGTAAAAAAGTTATGACCATTAGAATGAAAGTATTGATTTATAGTCAAAATCAAAGTAAATTCAATTAAACTAGTTGTTTGGCTTTTCTCAAATGTGTCTTCTCTCAAAAAATTTAACGGTAAGGATATCAATAGATGCACTAATCTAAAGCTGAATTTTTCTACCAAATGACATATTAACCGTTTTTTTAAATAATCACAGGGCTGAGAAACAGACGGTTGAAATTGGAAAGAAGTGAAAACACCTTCTTTTAACCTTATTTTTAGACATATTGACTTTTTCCTACTACAATCGTCCGTTTCTCAGCCCTGTGTTATTCTAAAAAAAGTTAATGTATAATTTGGAAGAAAAATTAAAAAGCCTTTAAATAGTGCATAAATTTGTATTTTTTCATCTTATTTTTTCTTTGAGAAAAGCCACTATTTATACAGCCAAGCAACCGTTTTTCTTAGATTTACTTTGATTTTAACTAGAAAACGATGCTTTCATGTTAAAGTTCACAACTTTTTTAAAAGAAGTTTGACCCACGAAAGGGAGCTGAGACAGAAACGGGGGAGGTGGCCTTTTTGCGGGAGGAGGAGCGGGGGATCTATAAGGGAAATTTGGTCCGAGAGCGGGGAGTGAGGCAGGGAGGGAAGGCCAACCCTAATACAAATGATGAAAAATGCTAATGCATAAACTTTTTCGCTAAAATACACACTTTCGATGAAAGTGTTTGCAATGTAATAAAAATGTTCATTTGATTGGCCAATGCGCGTTGCGTATTGTAAAGAGCCAATATATTTGCTTAAAATTATATTTTTTGTGCAGTTCAAGGTTTTTATCACACATGTTGGTATAGCTAAAAATAAGTAAAAACAATGGTCAATACAAATACTAACAATACAACTTTTTAAATAAATTAGTGTTTCTTTTAACTAAAAACTTGAGTAAAAAAACTTTTTTGTACATCAACAAAGTAAGAGAATTAAAGTAAGAGAAAACAGATCATGTATAACGTTGAAATTCCGTGAAAGATCAAAAGTAAGTTCATTTTTTATTCCAAAAATCATTTTGAAAAAGTAATTGAAAAATAAAAAAATAAAAAAAAAATTATAGGACATGCTTGCAATCAAAATTATCAAGGCGATCGCGATATATATGCAGGCCCAAATTTCCAAGGAGCTGGATGATAATTTTCTATAGGCAAGTGAAACGTTTTTTTTAATCATTCGTTAAATTGCCACCTAAACGATATTCTTCACCCACAACCAGATTAGATTATCCACACAAGGACGATTGAAAAGATTTACGAATGTTTGTGGAAAGATTTGTGCCAGCTACCTTCTCAAAGGAACCTTCTCAAAGCACTGCAATATATTCGAAGATCGTGGAAAGATGTAAACTGGAAATGTTCGCCAATTGGTTCCGAAAGACCGGATTCGTGAATAATGTGGTGGTTGGTCTTTTCATCTTAGAAGACGGATATGATCTCGTGATTTGGGTTACGAAATCGACTCTAGAAAAACAGATCGACGCTGAAAATCACGAGCTGAGCACTCTTTGGGCAGAACTGCAAAAGCTGGTAGGCGATCTAAATAAATACCTTGGCGTGGACGATCAACTCGCGACACAACTCTGGCTGAAATTGCGAAGTGTGTCTCAAGATCGGAATTTTAATTTCAATTAGCTGTTCTTTTATTCAAATTTGAATGTTTATTAACTATTAACTCCCAATAGGAAGTTATTTCAAGCAATGCTTTGCTCGACTAGTATATTGTTTGAAATTCTGAAGAAATTTAAAATTTATTTTCTAGGCAGGTAAAAAAGAAATTAATGTTTTGTAGCCCTAATTTCATTAAAAAGCGAATAAGCGAAGGAGTAAGCCACTGTAGGCTATTGCAATTTTTTTTATTTTAAAAAGTATGCTTAAAAGTTAGCCGAGAACACTTGTAAGATCAATTCATACACTCATGGTAACGTGAAACAACGTTGTCGTTAACGTTGTCAGTTAACTAGTCAAAAATCACACATTCTAATCATTTTTAGACAAAAAAAAATTTTGGTATAAAAATGTTGAATAAATTTTTATCTTGGTCCCCCAAGCTGATTTTTTTATTTATTTTTAATCAATCTGGATGACCAAGGTAAATTTTTTTTTTAACATTTTTATACCAAAAATTTTTTTGTCTTAAAATGATTGAAATGTGTAAACAAATAAATTCTGAGTCTTTTTAAAAAGTTACGTGGTTTTTCTCGTGACTTTCCTAACAATCTAATATAAGCTTTCTGTGTGTTTATTTGAAAATTTTGACTATCTAAATTACTGTTCTTACTGTTCTTCCATGTTTTAACCCTTTTGACATTTTAATAACGGTTTCTCATACTGCATGGTATTATCCTTTTCAATTTTTTTAAAATTTTAGCTATCTGAAATACCTGCTTTGTGTAGATTTCTGGACTTTGATACTCAAGTGACCCTTGGTCAAGATTACAAAATGATGCACAGGTTGTAAGACCGAAATCAACTATCTAAAACAGTTAAGCAAAAATAAATAGTTATAATTTCTTCAATGGATTAAATTGTAGTTTTAAATAAAAGATAGGTTTTTAATGTCTGTATCCAATGACCTTATTTATTAGCTGAAATTTTGACTTGTAATTTTTAAGCTTTTCTTTATCATTTAGATGTTAAATTTAAGTATACAGTGTATAAAGCCCCAATTATTACTTTTTGTTTCGAAAAAAATTGGAATTTTTTAAGATCTTTTTTTTCAATATACGCTTAAATATTTATGACCAGAGTGACATTTGTCCAAAATTTTTAACAATTGTTTTCGGCTTGTTTTGTTTGGCTTTCTTCTGATACACTAACACATTATCAATAATTTTGTCACTCACATCATGTTTTTCACAAAATCTCAACTGTCCGTACAAACCCGAAACTTTAGAATTAAAAAAATTATTTGAGTCAGCGGGAGGCTAAGGGACCAGACCACAGCCCTGCAACATGAACGATAAATAATGAGCGTAGTGTGCTAAACATCTTCAATTTAATTTTATTCTTTTTAAGTAAAATTAAGAGCCAAAGAGTGGGCACAAGCTCAATAGTTTAGGGCTAGGCCTGCAAATCGGTTCTCAAAACCGGTTTGGTCTGCAGGAAATTTTAAAATCAAAGACTAGCCGAATTTACAATGCTAAAATTTTTTTACACAAGAAAATTTAGACTAGCAAGGGACGTGTGAACTGCTTGCCATATACCGTACTTTCTCTATTAATTATACCCTCTCTGACAGTTACCCCCTCTCTAATAGTTACCTCCCATAGGCACCCTATGTGTCAGCTCAAAAAAATAATTTTGAAATTTTTTTTTGCGTTTTCTTAATAACCACAAACCTAGCTGGTCCACTTCTCAAATATTGGTCGAGTATCCAAAAATCTCAAAATTGACCCAAATTTTTTCTGATTTTTTAGGGGTTGAAAAATATTAACCCCGGGGTAATTAATAAAGAAAATACGGTACTAACACTTGTCGTCTTAGATCATTTTCATTTTTCTTCCAGTCTTTGAACCTTGATCGTTTTACGTTGAACTCGTTTGCAGTGGAGTGATTGGAGTACTTGCGTTCGATGGCCTCCACCTATTTTGCTGTTTCGTCGGTGCTTCTCGTTCACTGGACGGCCTTCATCTTCAAGCAGCTGCAGCTTAACAGGATGACTCCTCTGAACAGAAAAATAAATTAGCAGCAGAAAAAAGCCCAAAAATGGGACAGAGAAATTAACGGATAAAGCAAAAACCAACAGACGTAAAATACAAAAAATGAGACAACAAAATTTTTATTATTTTTCCTTTCGGGACTGAAAAAAATTCAAATGGGATTTTTTATTGAAAATGAAAAGGTCTCTCTCTAATAGAAGGGCCATCTCTAATAGAAGTTCCCTCTAAGGAGGATTGAAAAATAGAAGGCCCGGTCCTTCTAATAGAGAATATGCGGTATAGTGCATAAAAATATTTTTATATTTGTAAACAAACTTACGGTAAAATTTATGTGAATAGCTGGCAGACGGCGGTCCCTAAACCTTTTCCAAGGTAAATTTTTTATTAGTAGAACGATAGAGAGTAAATTCAAGGAAATTTCCAAGAAGTGGCAAATCCGCAGCGGTAAATAATTTTCCAACTGCTCACTGGTTTTACAAGCCTCCAAAAAGTCGTGGGAGGACATTGATTACTGTGACGGATTAAGTTATCTCAAAGAAAATTATAAAAGTTAATCTTAAAAATTTTATTTATACATTGCACAATCAAAATTTCAATATTGTTTTTAAACTAGGGTCTGGTAATAACAAATGAGAAATGACGTGACAAATTGGCCACGAATTGACAAGTGACTGAAAATTTGTTGTTTTCAAGTTGTATTCCCGCAGAATTTTTTGGAGCACACCTTATTTTTGCAGCTGATTCACGTCTTTTTGCAGCTGATTCTGGTCTTTTTCAGTTGATTTTTCGTCTATTTGCAGCTGGTTTCCGTTTTTTCGTAGTTGATTTCACGCTTTCGTAGCTGGTTCATTACTTTTTTGAATCAGCAACCAATGCGGTAAATCAGCTGCAAAAAAAACGGAAATCAGCCTCGAAAAGACCTAAAATCAGCTGCAAAAAGGTCTGCCTAATTTTTTTAAGTGTGATATTATTATTGAAATGCCCATCAGCAAAAAAGAAGCACAAAGTGGGAAAATTAGAAGAAGAAGAAAAAAATTAATCAATTAAAGAAGCTAGTAATGTTGATGAATAGTATAGTGTCCATTTTAAGAATCTTTTTTTAAACTTCAGCCAAAAATTTTTTTCTTTTCAAAATGACAACAAGCACTTAATAAAATGACCCTTTCCTACAAAAGGGTCAATATGTTCTTTTTTTGCCAAAAAGTCTTTTTTAAAAAATTTGAGATCGATACCCTGGTTTACATTAATAAAATTGTTATTTGAAAAATGACAAGTGACAACACAAAATGACATGACAAATGACACTTTTTTTAATGACATGTCATTTACCAACCTTATTTAAAACCACTTGAAGATTCTGCCGAAAAATGTGAATAAAACATACTAATAAAAATTAGTCTAGAATTTTTTTCTTAACGACTTAACGTTTTTGTGCTAGAAATAAATATCAAAATTTATTGAAGGAATATGCATAAGTTTTGGAGGGGGTATTCTATACTAGGGTCCAAAAACCTTGTTGGAACATTACTGCTTATAACTAGAGCCTGTCAAACTGTATTAACATTTATGTAAGAAATATATTTTTTTAAACCTTTAAAATCGTCGAAACAGTAAAGTTGTTAAAAAACAGCAAACATATAACCATCAAATAAAAAAACATCAGACTTAAATTATTTAGCTTGGAAATGTCAAGCGTGCTTACCGTATAACCTCTTTCAATCCCCCTCCCTCTAATAATCACCCCCCTCTAATAATCCCCCTCTCGAAGGGTATTGAAAATAATCCCCTCCTCTAATAATCCCTCAATTTTGTCGGGCTACGCCTGTATATTAGGACACTTATGGGTTGTATTTTTGTTGAATGGTCTCGAAAACAGCGCATCCAGCCAGCCTGATGGTTTGGGCAGGCGTGACATCAAATGGGAAAACTCCGCTGGTGTTCATCGATCAAGGCGTCCCAACCAAATTTTTTTTCTCTGACTTTGCGAAGAACTTCTAGGCATTTTGCACCGATTGGTCCGTTTGGCCTAAAGCACGCTATTTTATCATCTTCTGAACCGTCCATTGATGTAGTGAGCGCACAGACTAAAGACTTAGATCTGCATAGATTGATAATGGCAAACAAAATGTACCTTTAAATGAATTGACAATCTTTGACAGCTCTTGCCAAGCTCGATCCACCCACTCTAAGACAACCTCCAAAGCTGGCGCCTTAGGATTTCCAGCTGCCATGAATTCCTGTCGATCCCCACTGCTCATCCAGATGTTGTAATAGTGACGAATCTTCTCCTTGAAAGGCTTGTTCCTACAAACGTCTGGTGCCTAGAATCATATTATAAATGTACCCGCCTGTATATATATTTCATAGAAGTGACTAATTTGGAGGAACTTTGTGCAACCACCCGGAATGAAAGCAAGCTCAATGCCCAACTTTTTTTGCACCGCTAGGGTTCTTTCGCTCTTGTGATTCGCAAATGCATCCCAGACAAGAACTCACAGAACACACCAATAGTTTTTTAACTTGCCGCAGATAATCTTCAGTCAACAAGTCATTCATCCAAGTAGTTCCGGCCCAACTTATGATTAGCTTGCCTTTGAATTGATTCACGATTGCCGGAACCGGGCGTTTTCTTTCAAGAAAACATAAGGGAGCAACTTCTTTCCGAAGATTTCTGAGTTTCACCACTAGGGTCATCGAGAGAAACTGCTCGAGTACTTTTGCACCATTAAAGCCATCGGTTGGATTCATAGCTAACGATATCTGGAAGAATAAGAAGTCAAGACGACGATGCGAGCAAATACAATTTAATAGGAAACTACGAAGTCGAAATAAAACAAGATGTGAGATCCCACTAGTGGAGAGACACTGGTCCTATATGGAAAAAAAAATAACGCGGGAAATCAAAAACTGCAATAACATCAAATACAATGGACACAAAAATTTGTGGCACCTTCCGCCGAGGTTGAATTTTAACCCTCCCTCTAATAATCACCCCCCTTTTCTAATAATCCCCCTCTCCGAGGTGGGTTGAAATTTGGTCACCATTTCGTTTATCTTTTCGAGGACGAAAGAATATGAGTGGTTCTACGCTGCGTCATCAATCGAATACCATCGGAGTACGTGGTTATGACTAAGATGATCAAAGTTGACGGAAAACACGGCTTTCAAACCACCCCAGTTAATTATTGTTTCTCCATTAAATCCAAACATCTCTCTGGTAAAATCTGAATTTCTATTAGATTAATGCGTAAAGTTGAAAATTGCAAATTAGATGCAAAATTCGCTCTTCTTCAAACTAAATCAAATTTTGAACACGCTACATCAAGTGCGAAAATTCTTCCGAAATCTAAAAACCTGTTACCATAGGCACTTCAAACGCAGGGGCTTACTTTTAACTCCTTCAGCGTCTTCGGATTTGGTGGTTCCAGAGCTTCCTCATGTCTAATATTACGAATGTTCCGAGCCATCAGCGATCTTCGAATAAGAGGCTGAGAATATTGACTGACTAGCTCCATACTGTCTCCAATGATTGCACGTGGCTGATATTTGGTTTCCTTAGCTTTTTTCTGCACAGATCCTTGCATTCGCTTAAGCTCCACCTTACTCTTGTCAGCATAGTGATTGTGAGTGGTCGTAATCCTTATTTCGTCACCAAAGGTTGAAGCTCCTGCAAAACATGCCACTCATACAGACGACGCTTGAAAAACTGTAAAATACCTGGACATTTACTTTCCACTTTTCCATCCGCACCCTTTTGGGAAAATATACACCGCCAGTATGTTCGCTTTCCTTTTTTTTCTTTGTACCAATAGAGGTGATCTGCAAAATGCCCCATAGCTTTGTTCTTCTCACTTGACAGCATTTCCATCTAGAACTGAAATCAGGCTAACACATATGAGACCAAGTTTTTTTCTTTACAGTAACGTCAACACAATAACCTCAAAAACAATGTCGCAAGTGAAAAAAAACAAGAAAAAAGAAAAAATCATTTCCCGTCAAGACAAATATAGAGGGTGAATTTACCGCGGGTGAATTTACCGGAGGGTGAATTTACCGGAGGGTGAATTTACCGCGGGTGAATTTACTGCGGGTGAATTTACTGCGGGTGAATTTACCGCCGCCCGGAAAAAAGTCATTGCATCAAAAATATTTTGAATTTTTTATGCGAATACATCATTTTGTGGTCCTGTTCTTCCTTCTAAAAATGTGTTATCAGTTTCATACAGATTATTTAAAAAAAAGTCGGAATTTGGCTCCAAACAATTGTGTGGTCATTTCGAGAACTTGACAAGCTTCTCGAAAGTTTCTCATTCAAAAGGCTCATCACTTTAAGTGGTCAAAATTCAGGGATTAGAGCTTTAGCAATATTTTAGCATTATGTTGTAGCGCAACTCAAGAGCTACAAGACCCATTTTACAGAATGATTTTTAAAAATCTGAGTGTTAAGATAGAACCTTTTGGAAAAAAATCAATTTCTTTAAACAATGACCGAAATCTGAAAAATTGGAAAAACTTGGATTTTTGTAATTTTTTAAAGAAATTTATTTTTCCAAAAGGCCATATCTTAAAACTCAGATTTTTAAAAAATCATTCTGTAAAATGGATTTTTTAGCTCTTGAGCTGCACAACAAAATGGTTCTAAGATGTTGTTAAAGCCCTAAACCCTTAATTAAAATTTTGACTAATTAAAGACGAAAAAGCTTGTCAACTTCTCAAAATTACCTCACAAGTGTTTGGAGCCAAATTTTGATTTTTTTTTAAATAATCTATATAAAACAGATAACACATTTTTAGGAGGAAAAACAGGGGTACACAATGATAAATTTGAACGAAAATATCGAAACATTTTTGATGCCTAAAAATTTGTTCGAAAAATCAGCAAGGACTTTTCTTCCACCCGGTAATAAATGATACATGATTAAAAATTATGAATAGCGAGGTTTTTTTTACAGTTAAAACGCTGCTTTATGTTTAAAAAGTATGATTAGTGATTATAAAAACAAACCTCACAATGAAAATTGCGGCGCTGATGCAGAATCGGGTGCGAATTTTGCCTTGGTGCATAAGTTCGTGGGATGTTATACGTAGAGACCATATTTATGTATGGGTTGCATAAATTTTTGATAAATAAGAATTGGCACTCAATTAATTGCTGGGTTTGAAAATCGAAATTTTGACCACACAATTTACGATTTGAAACCCATCGGTTAAAATTTTTACGAAATAATCATTTATTAATTAACCGATGGGTTTCAAAGTTGTGCAGTCAAAATTTCGATTTTCAAACCCAGCAATTAATTAAGTGCCAATTCTCATTTATCAATAATTTTGCAACCCATACATAAATATGGTCTGTTACTTATAACACATACGAACTTATGGGCCAACCCAATAATAATTCCAAGATGATCTTGTTCTCAGCATTACAGTTTTGTCTGAAGTCGGTATCGTCGATATATGAAGATTTTGGCTAAAGTATGGTATACCACATGTTCCCAAAACTGGGGTTTGACCACATATTCGAACGTTTCAGGTCGTAATTAGTACGAAAAACATGTTTTCCGGTGGCGGAAAGACATTTGCAAAAAAAATTTTGACCGAAATCGACCAAAACCACAGGGTTCCCGAACAATTCAGTGCTCGCATTAGCGTTTAGGGGCCAAGGCTGACCCTTTATACACACCTGCCTGCTTAATGTTATTGTTTCTTGCATAAAAAAGCACTTTCGCCTCAACAATGCCAGTGCCTGCCGAAGGCAGGCAGGCAGGTGTATAAAGGGTCAGCCTGGCTAAACGCTAATGCAGCACTGGGTGTCGAGGCTGTGGTTTGGTCGATTCAAAAGCCACAAATGTCTTTCCGCCAGCGCAATCGCATACGACCTGGCGTTGTTCAGTCAAAACACTTTAGGAACATGTGGTGCCTAATCTACCAAGATTTTAACGGCTCACTTGTTCCGCGAATTGTTTGACATCAAAAAAATATCGCCTAAGCACAACAAATCGAAGTCCAGCGTTTGGCGAAGGGGATCCTGAGCTACAAGAACAGACATTATGCTACAAAAAAATCTATAAAATAGCAAAATATCAGATAAAATATGATAGAAAGTATATAATGTAACAGTAAAAAAATGAACAGATGAATGAAAGATAACTAAATATTTGAAATGAAATCAACAGGGGCCAAGGCAAAATGTGGAAAAAATCAACAGGGGGGACAAAGACAAAATTTGCCCCGATTCTGCACTAGCGCCATCACTCAATGCTCACACCTAATATCTGGAAGTGGCCTTTTGGACAGCTAAAATATAAGATTCCTTCTATCCTCCTAGATTTAAAAATAATAAAAGTCTGTAAAGTTGCAATAACGCGGAAAGTGGACGACCACCCCAGCTTTTTCAAAACACTTTATGGGCCAAGAGATATTTCGGACTGATCCAGCTATTTACTTCTCAAGCGGAATTCACTATTGAGTAGTCTAAGCCCAGAACTTCCACATAAAAATTTGAAAAAATTTAGCACCAAGAATTTATTGTTAAAATAGACAAGTGATAATTGTGATTAAATGGTGCAAATTATGTTTTTTTCGCATAAGAAAACTTTGGTATGCATGCTATTTCCATGCATCTAAAGTCATTCTCGAGTGATTTTTATCTAAGGTATGTGGGTGTGCGCATCTCAACTCCAAGCCCCCGCTCAGTCTAAGACATGATTCAGAGTATGAATCTTGGTTTAAAATATATAAAGATTTTGAGCTTCATTTTGGTATGTGACGTGCCTAGGTGTCGATATCCAAAATTGAGTCAAAATACAAAAATAAATAAAGGTAATTCCGGATTTTGGGGAGGGCCTTTATTAGAGGAAATACGGTAACTCTGCAGTACAGTTAACCCTCCAGCACAGTTAACTTTCTAGTACAATTACTACAAAGAAGATGACCAAATATGACCAGTCATTTGACCGGATTTGAAAATTACCGGTCGTGTTTCAACCCTACTTCGCATGACCACCCGCTCATTCTAACTTAGAATGAGACCTGCAGCATTAACTGTAGAATGTCTCGTATATTACTCAAGAAATCCTATAGTTAATTCGGTGAGTCTAATTTTGAGTCAGAATAAGTGGGTGGTCATACGGAGTCATGCTTTACCTACCAAAAGTCAACCAAAAACAAAAAAGTTTATCTGGAGGCGTATTATATATGTACTCAAAAGATTTTAAAAAGACCAAAAACTTTAAAAAAGAGTTTATAAAAAAGAGTCTAAGAAATCTATTCTAAATTGCATTTAAAAATCAAACACTAAACGTGTTTATGAAATCTCTGCAAATTTGTATTGATCAAAAATTATTTCTAAGTCTTGTGTTGTTTTGCTTTCTTCCAACCTGAGTTTTTTGAGTTTATTGACAAAGCAAATAAATGCAAAATTCACACGCATGAGTGTATGTACAAACAGTTAAATAAGTGAAGACACAAAACAAATAAATGCTTGGACGTTGTTGTACACTAAAAATGCCCTGGCTTTTTCCTCTTATTCTACAATTACTTGAGGTCTTTAGTTGTCTTATCTAGTCTGATATGCTCATATAGTAGCAATAGCAGCAGGACCAAAGCAAATGTGGTGAAAAGAGAACGAGAAGAAAATTTATGTGGTAACAAAATAAATTGTAAGGCTAGCACTTCTCTCAAAGTTCAACTTCAGAAAGAGGTAAGAGATTACAACAGCAACAAAAAAATGAGGATCAAATATGGAATTGAATTTGACAAAAAAAAGTTTGGGCCAATAAACCAGGTTAACCGAATAAATGAGAGATATAGCCAAGTTATATTGCAAGTTGGCACTAGATTCCACTAAAGAAGCACATTGGTAAAGCAAATGTGGGAAAATTTTTGATTTTCAATGGTTTCCAAGCAATTTTTTGGCTAACTAATTTTGCTTAAAGTTTTTGACCATTGAAAACCGAAAAAAATTCTCGCTATAGAAAGTTTAGAAGGCTATACATTTTGATTAAGAAAATGAGTAAGTAAATTTACTTATTTCTTGGCTGGGGCAGCCTTCTTGGGTGCAGCTTTCTTTGCTTTCTTGGGAGACTTGGCCTTCTTGGGGGATGCTGGCTTTTTGGCGACAGCTTTCTTAACTCCTGCAGCTTTCTTTGGGGACTTGGCCTTGCTAGCTGGCTTCTTAGCCTTGGAAGCGGGCTTCTTGGCCTTAACTGGGGTGGATGCAGCTGGGGCAGCGACCGGGGCGGCTCCACTAGCGGCAGGGGCAGCAGCGGGAGCAGCAGCAGGCTTCTTGGCAAGTGGCTTTTTGGCAGCAGCCTTCTTTGGAGAGGCCTTCTTAGCTCCGGCCTTTTTCACTCCAGCCTTCTTGGGGGACTTTGGCTTCTTGGGTCCAACTTTCTTGACTCCGGCTTTTTTGGGAGCAGCAACTTTGTCACCCATGCGGAAAGAGCCAGAAGCACCAGTGCCCTTGGTCTGCTTAAGCACTCCTGAAGCAACACCGCGTTTCAGCGACTGACGGAGGTGGGAGTTGATCTGAAGCATGGGATTATTTAAACAATGTTCTTCAAATGGAAAAAGTGTGATAAAATTGCAAATTTGAGCTTATATAGCTTATATACATTGCTATAACGGAAATAGTGTTTAGAGAAAGCTGTTTAACAAATATAGCTATTTGCTTACTAAAACATGATGCTTAAACAGGCTATGTAGCTCAAAATTTTTGTAATAAAGAACATTTAGTCAAATAAACTACAATTCTTGTCAATTGTCAAAAATGCCATTTATTCCATTTTTATTGATTTTCGAGCATCGAAAAAAAGATTTCGATAGCATTTTACGCATGTCGTATTTGTTTTAATAGCTCACCCGGTTGAGTTTTTCAAAACCCTCAAAAATCAGAAAAGTTTAAAGCCAATCTCGAAATTTTTAGTTGTTTAGCCAAAATTTAAAAAGTCTAATCGGTAGGGCACGTGGGAGTTAAGAAAATTCAATAAACAGCGATGTAGAATATCTGCTCTCACTTAATATATTGTATAAATCCTCAAAATTGAGGGAGTGGTTTAATACAGAAGGGTGAGCCTTTAGAAGAAATACGGTATGAAAGTTGCATGCTTAAACCAACTCAGGCGTTTTAAGATATTTTGGACTATTTTTACTAGATTTTTATCCACCTATTATATACTTTTTGGTAATTAATTTCTTACGCGTTTTAAAGATTATTGAGACGTAAAATATTTACTCAAAAAGTCATTTAAATTTTTGTCAAAAACTATTAAAAATTTATAGACTTTAAAAATCCGAATCAAAATACTCACCTGAACAAAGTGGGATCCAACTTTGTAGTGTTGCAGGATATACTTGAGGATGGCAGCACGGGAAGATCCCTTCTTTTCTTTCAGCTCAGTGATAGCCTTCTTGATCATGTCACCATAAGTGGGGTGAGAGCTGGGCACCTTGGGTCCCTTAGCCTTGGGCACCTTGGCCTTCTTGGGCGACTTCTTGGAAGAAGCCTTGGGAGATGAGGGAATAGCAGCAGCTGCTGGGGCAACTGGGGCAGAAGCAGTCATTTTGTGGTAGCTTGGGAGATTTGAAAGATTTGTAGAGAGAGAAATAATCAAGAGCGACTGCTATTGAGCTTAGAGCGAGCAAAGAATGAACAATCCTGGGGCATCCAACCCTCGTTGGGCTTGCATTTTTGGCGGGACGATTGGGCGGGGCCTGCCACCATATCTTGTTTTTGGGTAAGGGCGCACGCTGTGCTTTACCAGTGGGCGTCCTTTTATCGATGGGATAGCAACAACAGACCCTTCTCTTCCTCAGCCCATCAAAAGGGAGGAAGGACGCGACCACGAAGCGACCTCCACACACTCTTATTTTTATCTTCCAAGAGTTTGCATTTACAACAAAGTGGGTTGGTCTCAAATGATCATAACTTCTTATTGTATTTCTAACAATATATAATTTTGGTCTTGTTCAGAAGCTGACATCCTGAGCTTTCAAAAAAACACAAATTTGTTACAAAAAAATAATAGGAACGGATGATAGAAAGGTGAAAAACACAAAATTTTAAAAATATTTCATAAAATTTTTGGTTTAAAACTAAAAATTGAGCATTCAAATAATTTTTTTTCTTACAAAAATATGTTTGCTTGAAAGACAAAAGAATAGTTAACATTTTAGTATATTTTATGTGCACTTTCGATTTTGTTTTTTGAGGCAAAATAGCGCTCGGAAAGAGGCATGAAACGAAGCAAAGAGTTGAAGTTAAAAAGAGGACACGCACTTGAGCCAAAACCTCGTGATGTGTTGTTATGCTAAAGTACTTGATTGAAGGCGAAGGGTTGAAGTGTTGCATAAATATCAAAAAGCTAACTGAGGATTTAGATGATATACAAAAAAATTCAAAAATTTACTTCAAAAAATTTGGAGACAGATCAGTTCGCCCCACGGTCAGTTCGCCCCGCTTTTTTTTCAAACTAATAAAGTAACCATTTTTGTCAGGAAAAGTATCTTTGTTATTTCAAAATTTTTTCTACGAGCCAGTCTCGATACTCCATAAACCAAAAAGCCAAGTGGCAAACTATTATTTGTGGTTTTCGAGTAACCCCTGTGCAAACCTTGTTTTGAATTTTGAAGTCCTGAAGATTAAAGCTGTGATTAAAATTAACATCTGTAAAGTTGTGAGCGATAGCACATGCAGGGCGAATCATAGGGCTTTTTTATTGAGACGACATAGTAATTACCTATGGTCAGGAGGGGGTATTGTTAGTAAATTTTCATTTGAGCGAAATCACTAAAACTCATAAAATACCTTACAAGATAACATTTACCACCGTCATGCCATGATCAAAGTGCTAAAACATGGTGTGCACAGGGGTTACTCGAAAACCACAAATAATAGTTTGCCACTTGGCTTGTTGGTTTATGGAGTTTTGTTGTATGGAGCCTTGTTCCTCATGATGCGTCGCGACATGGGCTGCTTATTCTCCCTTCTTTCTCGGATCCATTCGGCCAATTTAAAATCGAAAACTGGGTTGAGCACATGCCCACCCCCCACCGTCGAGTCGTTTTCGTTTGGATCCACGCACAGTATTGCTCCTGAAACGAAAAGATGCGCGACCATTAGTAAAAAAAGAAACATAGACTACTGTTGTTGCTAGAGCGCACCCTTTTGCTTCATCTAATCACTGATCACTTTTCTGTCGACATTATACTTCTTGGATGCTGATTTGATGGAGTATTTGTGCGCCCAGCCGATAGCTTCTAATTTAGTTGCTGAGTCATTATTTCGATACTGCTTGTGATTCACTTGCTTGCCTTCATCTTCGTGCAGCTGGAGTTCTTCGACCTGTAAAGGAAACATTAAAATTAAGCTCAAAAAAATTTTAAAACCTGACTTCTTGTTCTTTGTTAGACTCTTGTTGTGCTTGTTCTTCTTGCAGAATAGCCTCTCGATCCAAACTTTCATTAGCTTCACGGGCGCATCATGGATTTTCAAACTCATCTGAAACAAGCGAGTGGTGTGAAGAAGCTAGCTACAAAAAAGATAAATATCTAACAGACGCAAGGGCAATTTTTGACCCAGAAAAAAGATTTAAAGTTTTAGAATGAAAGCTAAAGTTATTTATACCAACCCGGCAAAAACTAATATGCGCTAATTAAAAAAATTCGTTCCGGACCAAAATGTTCAAAAAAAATTCACGTTAAAAAATAAATCCCCGTCCTGTAATAATCCCCCACCCCACGTGGGTGGTTGAAAAATAATCCCCCATCGGGGATTAATACAGGACCTAATATTTTTTTAGTACATGTGCATAAATTTGTTATAAAACTCTAAAAAAATGTTTGAAACATGTGATTTAAAAAACAAAAGAGCATTTAAATTGTTGGTATCTTTTATTAATTAAAGATTATTATGAATTCATATTAATTCTGAACGACGTTGTTGTAGATTAAAAGTCGAAAAATTTTCTTTTTTCATTCTTTGGACAATTTTTAACAATATTTTTCTTTGCTTTTGTTCTCCCTGCTTTCTTTTTGTCTGTATTTTGTGAGCCAGGAGACCGATCCAGCCCTAATGCCATCCTCGACAAACTCAACAAAGACATGAGTGAGCACCAAAACCTGAAGATTCTCAAATACAAGACCTTTACCGGTACCTTTACCTTTACTTGTCAACCAAGACCAAGACAACGTTGAGGATTTGCTTCAGCTGCTGAAGGATGAACGAGGCTCTGGAAAAAATGCTTTTCCAGTTTAGTGCTGTTCAGGTATACTATTTTACGTCAACTTTTTTTAAAGTTTTATCTTAAGGTTAACAAGCAAAATAATGCGTCTGTGGTGTCTAACAGCTTGGTGGTCAACTACCATGCAACTTTATATGCACCTCAATTAGCGAAATTTGAATTCACGCGGGATTACCGTATTTCTTCTAATAAGCAAGCATGCCCGTTTATTTTCCAATCACCTCCGAGGGTGCCCGTTTATTAGAGACTGCCCGACTATTGGAGACTGCCCACTTATTAGAAGAAATACGGTAACCTAATTTGCATCTCAAATTTGTTCAAAATATTGAACCATCCACTAGTCGAGCCCAACGTTGTTTGTCATTGCCAGTTCAGACGTTCTATATTGACTAGATCATAAAATTCAAATTTAAAGTGCAAACAAAAATAGTTCGAAAACATTATTTGCCAAGTTAGGATAATCCCGCGCGAATTCAAATTTCGCTAATTGAGGTGCTTATCAAGTTTCATGGTCCTTTAATACATCTGTATATTCAAAATTATTCTTTTTTGAATTGACCTGGTACTCATCTTTTAAAATGTTCCCAACTGCGACGGTCATGCACCTTTAATAGCACTTTTGTATGCAAAATTAAAAATTAAAATTGGCCAACTATTGCAAAACTTATATTAAAAAAACCAAAAAATTAATCCGTCAAATAAATGTTTGACAAAAAAAATTGCAAAAAAAGTTAAAAGTTATACCAAGAGTAAAAATTAAAATAAATGCCACCAAGCATCAAGCATTTGATTTAGACTTTCATTATTTTTACTTTTATTTACTGTTTATAGATTTTCACATACAAAGATTTTCATTCTTTTATTGGCTAATCAAGTCAATGATGACAAGAAGACCTCCTATTCCAGCCAGTCCTTATGTGGACAAGTGTTCAATCAGCACTCCAATAATTAATTCATTCCCTGAGTATTTATAGTTGTACGCCAAAGGAATGGCTTGAACTGCTTCCACTCCATACTTTAAACCTTTAATGTAATGCCGTGCCAGAGCTTCTAAGAGCTCGATCAGCAGACTGTTTTCTTTTAGACCCAAACTTCCGCTACCAAACTCGAATTTGGCAGCCAATTTCATTACTCTTTAAGCTAAAATTTTTGGAAAAATACAAATGTTTTGCTGTTTGATGCTGATCAAGACGAAGAAAATGGCTACCTTACCGATTAAAGTCTTCATTTTGAATTTGATGGTTACAATTCGTATGTTTGTGTTATTGAATGTTTACCTCTTTTTGTTGTCTGTCTTCGAATTAATTTTGATCGAAAAATAAACGGGCAGTCTCCAATAGTCGGGCAGTCTCTAATAAACGGGCACCCTCGGAGGTGATTGGAAAATAAACGGGCATGCTTGCTTATTAGAAAAAATACGGTAATCCGCGTGAATTCAAATTTTGCTAATTGAGGTGCTTATAAAGTTGGATGGTCCTTTAAGCACTCTCCGGGAGTAAATCTTATATAGTATTTGGCATGTGTGGGTGGGTGGGTGTATGGGTAACGCTTTTTACTTCGAAGGCCAGAACGGGTCGTAGATAGCGAAATCACTTTTGTCGCTAATACCATCGTGTTCCCCAGAATGTCAGCTTTCGTTTTAAAAAAAGAACAGGCGAAAAAAATGAGTTCTAATAGGGGATATACCTATTTTTATGAATGAAGTCATAGCCCCTCATTGAAATTTTGAAACACTATAGAGGCGCCGATAGGCGTCTGTGGTCCCTTGTAATACAGTGTTGCCAAGTGGGCTGATTTCTCAGCATTTTGCTGATTTTCGAGCTTTTTTCTGAGGATTTTTTTTATCGCTGATTTGTTGACTTTTGCTGATTTTTTTTTAATTTTTACAAAAATGTCTGCTTTTGCTAGTTTTAGGCTTGAAAATCGTCTAAAAAGTTTTATCGACTTAGTCAAAAGCTATAGTCTTCTTGTTTAACAGAGTGTGGTAAAGGCACCGGTGCCGGTGCAAATTTTGACTTGGCACCGGTGCGGTGCCAGAAAAACTTCAGTGCTGGTGCCGGTGCGAAAACTTTTTAAGCGGTGCCATATTTTTTATCAATTTTCATCAAAATTTTGATCAATTTAAAAAAATTGGCCTTTTTGTAAAAAAAACGACGAATTTTGCTAAGAAAAGTGTTATTAAACATGAAATTTTATAAATATCGATTTAAATTTTATTAGTTGCAGGCTCCATGTTTGCATTTTTAATATTTTGAATCAAGACTCCTTACTCAGTTTGGTCATTGTAGGCGATGTAATAATTATCAGGATCCTTTTCTTAGGAGTTACCTTGAATACCATCGGGCACAATAAAAAACTGGACCACAGCTTTTTAGGAAAAGATTTCTTATTAATTATAACACTTATTAATTAATCTTATTAATTATAATTATAACTTTATTATTGCCAACATCTTTTTATTGACCTATCGGCTCTATATGTGTTCGCACCCCTCCCGAAAAAATTCACCTTGGTTCCCCTGTTGATTTTTTTGCAATTTGCGCAAATGCATTAAGGCCGAGGGTGGACATTTTAATGAATGAATATAAATTTTTATATATGAATCGAAAGAGGAAGAAAATGGAATAAAACTGTATATTTGGATGTTTTTCGTAATTACTTTTTTAAATAATAAAATTTGATTTAAAACCCGGCCAGAACTTATTGGACACCAGCTAAAACATTGAGAAAAAAACCACGGGAGGACCAAGGTATTTTTTGAATTGAAGAAGGAGGAAATATTAATCATCTAGGTCACAGTGCCACTGGGTGCACACCTTACTTTTTAACCTACTTTTTACACTTCATTTACAAGTTTGGTGTCGAAATAATCTTCACACTCTTAGTAATCTCACAAGATAATCAACGCAGAGTTTTAACAGATACAGGAGCTGAAAAAAGGTGTGCACCCAGTGGTATTTGTTGTAACGTAAAAAGTGGGAAGCCAACCCACTAGGCTACACGTGTAGAACATATAGAAATAGTCGTAATTTAACCTATATGTAACAGTATTCACCTGTGACTTAGGCAAAAAATACCTTGGTCCCCCTACGGTTTTTCGATACTCTATTAGCCTTGTTATCCCAACTTTTGAGCCTATGGGCCCGTTAAATTTAAAGTCGAAATTTTGATTTTTCAAAATTTTTGGCTGATTTTAGGTTTTCTTGACTCGGAAACCTTGAAATAATGCTAAACACTTCATCAATTAATAACGTTGGTGGTTCAATGGTAAAGCAGTAAAAATCGACTATCATTGGAACTGCAAATTACGTCGATGTTATTTTAGTTCGAATTCGCTGGTACTCGCCTTTCAAAGTATTCTCACCGGCGACAGGTATGCTCTTTGAAACAGTTATTACAAAAAGTTTCGTAAAATTTCTTCAACATTTTTCTTTAAAGAAATTAAAGACATTGTCAGACGAATAGATTAGCCGATGTTTTGTCTATAAGCGATTATAACGTTGAATAGTGAAGATAATTTCGGCTTCACTTAATCTACGTGACTTGAATTTGCTTTTATATAAACTATTTTTTTTATAAAACTTATTCAGTTCTTACTACCAAAATGTTCGCTAGATTCTTGCGGTCATTTTAGACCCTCTCTCAACAAAAATAGCTGTATCACAAACAGCGTTTCTATATCGTTAAATGCAAAATTTCAACAAAAACCATGATACCCAAACCATGATGTCATGGGTTTTTCATAACTTTGATTTAAGGGTTGCACCACTTTTGTAAAAATATCGCCTCAGTGGCCCAGTTTCACTAGGAAATCATACATGCTCTACAAAAATATGCATTTAAAGGATCCTCAAAATCACACCCTGGAAGGGTACTTTGTGAAAAACTTAGGTTGTGATTTATCGATTACATTTTTTTAAAGCTAGTCATCTATTATTCGAATCGAGATTTTTTTCTTAAATTTGAGACAAATTGTTAAATTAATTTTCATCATCTCTAAAATAGATAACACTTTCTCTCCAAATAAATAATTTATCCAAATCCTTTTCACCAGTTTATCCATTCTATATTTAGCGCCAAGTAACACTTGGCAAAGTTTGGCGGGAACTTGCCCCACCTGAATGTGTTGTCAAATAGTAGTCTAGTATCCAATCTCTGTCTCCCATGTGTAATTTGCATTTTTACTGCTTTCTTTTTTCTCCTGCTTACTTTTCAAAACACATCAATTATTCACAAATGTGGGCCAGTGGACAACCCTTCGGGTTGGATCACATGGCGTCTCTTTTCTTTTCTGCCTTTGCGCACACCCTCCAAGTCCAGTAAGCTCATTGTCAACAAAAGAGACTGCACTTTTGCTCTCCCTATCGATCCATCTGTTTTTGGCATCCCTTTTGCTCCCACCAAATTTACTAAGGGCATTGTTTGGTGGCTTGCCTGTTTATTGATGGCTTCTATTTCCCCCTTCTCACACTGGCTCAGTAAAAACAACAAGAGCAAGAGAAGGAAAGACAAGCGGTGAGTGGAGGCACGGGCTTGATTATGACGCCCTCTCTCTCCTCTCCTTTCTCTTTGCTGGCTTGCTTATTAAAAGAAGATCGATGCAACAGCGACCCAATAGGCAGGACAGGATAGCTGATTGACCCATCTTGCTTGAGTGCTTGGCTTGTTTTGGCGGGCTGACCAACGTCGCCTCCTAATTTTCGGGGGGAAATAGCCCGCCTAAATAAGATTTTGTGCACATATTCAAGAGCAGTAAAATTGTTATTAGTTTGAAAGAAAATAAACAAAGGAACTTTTTGGGCAAGACAAGAAAATTTATCTGGAAAGTTTCTGCCAGAACAGTCATAATATTGGGATTAAGAACAAAGTTGTGATAGAAAACTAAATCAGCAACTAATCGCCTATGTTGAAGAGTGTAAAAAATCAATTTCTTCAAAAAATGACTAAAATCCAAATGTTTCCATTTTTTTCGGATTCTACCAGTATGTGTCATAACTCTTCGCGTTTTTTTTTCAAATTTTTAGTCAGAATCGATTTTTTTCTTTTTCGCATATTTCTTCATGAAATTCTTCAGGGGCAAAGATTTCGGAAGAAACGAGGGAGAATTGCACGATGCGATCAAGGAATTTGTGCGCTCAAGACCGGCCGGATTTTTTGTTAGAGGGATTTCAAAGCTGCAGGAAAGATGGGAGAAAATTGTTGAGGCCGAAGGAAATTAATTTGATGAATGATAGTTGCTGTTATGAAATATGTTATGCGTTGCCTTGAATAAAGATTTCACTGTTATTTGGAAATGATTTTCTATGAAAGAAATGAAGAAATATGCGAAAAAGAAAAAAACGATTCTGACTAAAAATTTGAAAAAAAAACCCGAAGAGTTATGTCACATACTGGTAGTCATTTTTTGAAGGAATTGATTTTTTCCAAAAGGTAATATCTCAACATTCAGATTTTCAAAAACAAATCAAGCGTCATCAACAACGCTCACTCAAGTCTTTTATCAAATGATGATCTGGGACGATGGCCCTACCGGAATATCTCATCGCCACACATTTTCGTTCCCATGTTAAATAAGCACCGGAATCTCCTGATTCAGAACTTGAAGGACCATCGCCGTTGCCGATAACGAAAATTTCATTCGTTCATTTTTATTCCGAAAATATTTAGAATTATTTTTCAGTAAACTATTAATTGAATCATCAAAAAAGCAGAGAAAATGTAAGGAATACATGTAGAACCAAAAGCATTTTCGACCGTACTATTCTGCTTTACCAACACACTAGCAAGTAACTTGTGTTACCTATCTTATTTAAGACAAAGTAACCTCATTTCTAAACCAATAACAAATTCAAAAAAAAATGATGCTAAAAATTATCGGAAAAAATGCCCCGTGTGCATTCTTACGTGTAAAATTCTCATTGTCGTCAATGGCTATGGTCGGCGTTAAGCGAATTGATCCACACCGAATTGATCCACAAAAATTTGTCCCGACACGAAGTGTTTTTATATTTTTGTCTTGAAAAATTCACTTGCTAATTCAAACATTTTTCTTATGAACCAACAGCAGTTTTGCTGCATGTCCCATGTACCAACCAAACCAAGTGGTCGTCCACTTGGATCAAAAAAAAATCAATTTTTTTTACTTTTTCGAGTTCTAAAACTTGTTTTATGGACTTATTCGGGCACGCTGAAGATGGTTTGATAGTAGTAAAATAAGTTTTTGTGTGGTATTTTTTTGAGTTTTGGTAAAATCAATTATTTCACAATACTCAAAAATACTCAACAAAACGGCATTTTACCACTAGCTAGTCCATGTTAGCCCGAGTTAGTCCATAAAACAGGTTTTGAAACCGGAAAAAGTTAAAAAATTGAGTTTTTATTTTGCTGGTACATGGGACATACAGCAAAACTGCTGTTATTCATAGAAAATGTTTGAATTAACAAAAACTTTCAAGACAAAAATATAAAACACTCGTGTCAGGACAAATTTTTGTGTCAATTCGGTGCCGCCCGCGATGGTCCTTTAACAAAAAAAACTATGAATCGGGACACTGAAATATCCAAAATAAGCATTCTTCGTGTTGTTGAGTGTTTTCTGGCCTGAACTCAAAATTTTTCGTGTCTGTATGTATCTTTTCTTAAACATACTGAGAAGTTAAAACTGTTAAAAGTGGAAAAGTTAAAACAGTTCTATTGTAAGTGCCTATCGTTTAAATAAGAGAACTAGAGAGCTCTTTTTTTTTAATTTTTCAACATATCAATTCAATATTGTTTTTAAGATATTTCCTAAAAACGAAATAGCAGGACGATTTTAGAAAAGTAGCTAAATTTTTTTAATTAAAAGTTTTCAGTTAACCAATTCGTTTGCCGAAAAGAGACCCAATTTTGTTAACCGACCAGATCAGCTATCGGTCAGCCAACTACATTACTCAAAACATCTCATGCCCAAACTCTGTGTCATGAAAAATTTCAAAACTATCGGAATAATTTGAAAATCACTTGAAAAGATGTTGTTTGCACGAGCAGTAGCAGATAAAATTGATTGCAGTGCTTTATTTAAAAAAAATATTTTAGTTTATTACTCATGAAAACTTTTTTTCTGAGAATTTATTTAAGCTACAGTAGGCACTGGAGCGGTAGGTAGACTAACATTTGGGGGCACAGAACCTCCACTGGCAACTAGTTCAGCAAGGGCTTTTTGGAGTGCGTGGACTAGCTCAGTCAAACCTAAAGCTGTAATTGTTACTATGGATCAACTGATTACAACAGATTCAAACCATTAGCTGGAGAAGCTGATGGAGCTGACACATTGGGTGCAACTGATGAGGCTCCGGCTGCTGCAATGGCCTTTTCGATTTCAGCAATCAAGTTTTGGATCAGTGTGACTAGGTCGAAAGAAGGGGACACTGAAGGCACAGATGGAACAGACACATTGGGCAAGGAAGGCACGGATGGCACATTGGGCAATCCACCAGCTGCTGTAGCTGGAGTGGCTGGTGTTGCTGGAGTGGCTGGTATAGCTGGCAAAGCTGAGCACACAACAACCAAGACAAGGCAAGAGACGACTACTTTGCAGAACATTATTGTTAGTGGTAGTGAAGTCAAGGACTTGAGAGTGATTTTGGGTAGGACTGTGGGTGGTTTTATAGCGATAGGTTTAACGATGTTGATATACTTAGTCAGCTATTAAAATTCTAAAAATAAATTTGCATTCCACCGAACAACACATCCCAGACAAAGCATTTCATACACAGTTCACATGTCGTGCACCACAACACTGTAGACTAGGTCTATATTTCTGCATAATTGACTAGTCCACGGATTAATTTCTGCTCGTTTCAAAAAGACCACTAATTTTTTTGAATATACGATCTCAAACTTCAAAAATCTATTATTGTTTCACAAACAAAAGATCAACAACACCAAACCCACCCCTATAAAACCACCCACAGTCCTACCCAAAATCACTCTCAAGTCCTTGACTTCACTGCCACTAACAATAATGTTCTGCAAAGTAGTCGTCTCTTGCCTTGTCTTGGTTGCTGTGTGCTCAGCTTTGCCAGCTATACCAGCCACTCCAGCAACACCAGCCACTCCAGCTACAGCAGCTGGTGGATTGCCCAATGTGCCATCCGTGCCTTCCTTGCCCAATGTGTCTGTTCCATCTGTGCCTTCAGTGTCCCCTTCTTTCGACCTAGTCACACTGATCCAAAACTTGATTGCTGAAATCGAAAAGGCCATTGCAGCAGCCGGAGCCTCATCAGTTGCACCCAATGTGTCAGCTCCATCAGCTTCTCCAGCTAATGGTTTGAATCTTTTGTAATCAGTTGATCCATAGTAACAATTACAGCTTTAGGTTTGACTGAGCTAGTCCACGCACTCCAAAAAGCCCTTGCTGAACTAGTTGCCAGTGGAGGTTCTGTGCCCCCAAATGTTAGTCTACCTACCGCTCCAGTGCCTACTGTAGCTTAAATAAATTCTCAGAAAAATGTTTTCATGAGTAATAAACTAAAATATTTTTTTAAATAAAGCACTACAATCAATTTTATCTGCTACTGCTCGTGCAAACAACATCTTTTTAAGTGATTTTCAAATTATTCCGATAGTTTTGAAATTGAGCTTCGTCTTTATTTTGACTGACTTAGAGCTTCAGTCACGGCCACGTCCTTGGTAGCAGGATTAGCGAATTTGGAAATTTAGCATATTTTCACAGCGTTTGAGGTAGTTTCAAAATCATTAGCACTTTTAGCAGGCAACAGAGAATCCACGCGCTTTGAAAGAAACCCGTAGATAGGCCAAACAGATAAGGATATCCAGATTTCCACATAAGTAACACTACCTACAGAGAAATTTAGCTTCCCCCTAAATATATATCATTGACTACCTGAGTACCACACCTGAGTGCATCACCTGGCTGCTACCTGGGTACTATAGCTCGCCCTATCCTAAAAGAGGGCCAAATTTTGCCTTGGTCCCCCTGTTGTTTTTCCCACCATTGTATTTGGCGTTTTTTCGGTCTTTAGTCATCCAGTTCTGTTCAAATCTTTCCCTATAGTTTTTTATTAGCTTTGATTAATCGTGTTTACAGTCTTCTTGAATTCAATGGCTCGCACCAAAATCTTTGAAAGTGTTGAGACTGTCGATGTAACAGTTCTTCGCATTAAGGATGTCTTGTGCTACAATACAGAGCAAGCTTTGAAATTCTTTGTCAACGTCTCTCTATTGACGAATGAAGGCACTTGCGAGAGTTGCAATCTGCCAATGTCAATCGAGAAGCGCTCCGAAAGAACAGATGGAATACAGGTTTATTTAATTTCAGGACTGTCGTCGAAAAAGGAGTAGACCTTACGATTCACACCAACAAATGTGAGGGTCAGTGGGTCTTTAGATCAAGAGGCAACGCCAATGTTTCCGGCTATGTTCAAGAAGCAGTATTTAGCCAGAATTGTCATGCCAAAGAGTGGGATGTCCTTTTTGAATTCATTGCCCAACTGTCGTTGATCTATAATATTAATAATTCTGTGTAATTACTGTTAATATTTGTTCAAGAATAAACGTATTTAAAACAGGATGCAGAAACAGGAAAAAACAACCAAATTGGAAACAGAAAGAAAAAACAACAGGGGGACCAAGGCGAAATTCGCCCCCTACTAGGATAGGGCCCTATAGCTTCAGGATTACCATTCGGGTACCACTTCCTAGGTGTCACCAGCTGGGTAACACAACCTCACCCACTTGGCAATGGTTCGTTTATTCATAATTTTGATTAAAATCTTATGATTATTTGGATAAAATAGTGTGCGCAATCCTTTGTTACTTCTGTCCAATTTCTCACCGCCAACCGGAAAGTTTTCTGGAAAACTTTCCGGTTAACTTTCCAAATCTTTTCTGTCCGGAAAATTAAACAAACCTAATTCAAACCACGTTATGGTGACACCGTATGGGGCTGGCCTTGGCATATCATTATATTCAGGCATTTTTACAAAAAAAAACTTCATTCTATTTTGCTCAAAATAGAATGCAGTGTCTGTCTGTCATTTTTGTGTAGCAATTCTGAAGCAACTATGAGAAAATTTATTAAATTAAGTCAAGAAAAAGAAATATTTCTCAAAAAATTACAACTACACTTTTAAAAAAATAGCTGAAGAGCATCTTGAAACAAATTTATTTATGATGGAAACACAGCAGCTCTTTGACGAACTAAGAAGTAGATGAACATGCAGTAGGCAATAGTCACTCCAATTGCCAATATCAACACTACAAAAATTAAGAATACATTTTATATAAAGGCGCTATGTATTAACTGACCCATGAGCCTTCTGGTTGACTGGCAGCCGCACATTTCCTGCTTCAAAGAAGCTGAATGAATTCCCAGATCAGTGTTCAAGCAGTACTAAATAATACTTTTGCTATGGTTTATAAACAAGAGACTAAATACCCACAGCTTGGAGGTCAGGCTCAATCTTGTATTGCACTGATCTTTGGACAAATACATCCAGATTACACTTTTCACCACAACCCATAATGTCTGCAGTCATATCTTTGACTACAGTCTCTGAGCCTGGCATCCAGTAGAGCACCTTAAATGAAATTTTTGTGGTGCAGTCAAACCTCGTTTATCCGGCACCCCCAAAAGTTCGTTCCCGCCTTGGGTCCGACACTTTTTTTAGCTCAATTTTCTGTTGCCAAATGTGATTCGCCAGCCTAGTCAAACATCGCAAGGATTCTCCGGTCGTTTTCCAAAATTTTTAAATTTCGTCATAAAGACACGCGAACTTCGGTTATTTGGCACCTGATTTTCAAAGGGTGCCGTATAACAGGTCCGCAGTCTTTAAATTTAAAATTTTGAAACTCCTATTTGGACAGACTGGCGAATCACATTTAGCAGACTTCGATAGCTACTTTAGGAATGCCATCTAACTCGAGGTTTGACTGTAACTAATTCAATCCCCTGAAGTCGACCATTTTTCCAAAATCTTTTTTCTGAACAGCTTACGCTTTAACTGTTCTTTATTTTTTTAATTTTATTAAGACGCATTTTTAATTTAAAAAATGGCTAAAATTTGACTTTTAGAGGACTTTTTAATTGCTTTGGCCGATCAGGTAAGCCATCTTATATTAGGGCACTTACTATGTTTTAGGCACTGGAATAGGGCGAGTTTTTCAATGCATTTGATTAAGATTCTTAGTTTAGTAATTAGAAATGGACAATACTTTTTTTCCGTCTAAAATACTCTCCTTTCCGATTAATTTTATATGAGCAATACTTTTTTTGTACCAAACTTAATTTTATGTCCAAAACCAACCAAATTTTGCGAGAATTCAAATTTTATAATCTGAAAATGACTTGTATTGCTCAGAATCCCATCATCCCAGATTGTTCAGAAGCCCCTGAAAGTTGGTTTTTTGGGGTTTACTAAAGGGGGTAAACTTTTTGCAAAAAATTGATTGGGCGGATCAGAATTCCAGTCAGATGGGCTTAATAGCTCAGAGTTCCAGCCTGAACCATTCAAAACTACCATGAACCGTGAATTCGTCAACCTCAAATTTGGTACAAATCAGATTTGGTACAAAAAGGTAAATTTGGTAAAATTGACCTCGAGGGGGCCCTCCGAGGGTATCGACCTCCAAGAAGTCCCCAACAGCATTAGTTCCTTTTTGTGTAAATTATTGAGATCAATGTTATGCGAGAATAGTGACCTTGAGGTAAAAGCTTTTGTCAGGTCGTTGCCACAGCTCCAAAGTTACACAAGCAGAGTATTCAGGCCAACCGTCTTTGTCATAATTGGTTTTGTTGAAGCCGAAGGTTGCAAAAAGTCCAGCTATAGTGCTGTCGTGCTAAACACACATCTTATCAGACATCAAACTCATAGACAAACCACAGAATAGGTGTAGTATTTCAGTCGGTCCATCCACTTGCACGCATCTGATGGACTTTTTCCAACTAAGTTTTATAAGTTTTAAAAATTGGTAATCAAAATTATGTAAGTTCACCTTCAGCCAGTTTAAGACACTCCACTTTGTGCTGCAGTCGGTTGATAATGTCCCAGAGAAAAGCGCCACCTTGTATCTTGGCCATCTCCACACCAAAGTCAACTCCTCGATAAGGCTTCATTTCTAAACAAGGAGTGCAATTTAAAAATTTTAAAGAATTTAAAATTGCTCTCAGTGTTATACTCACTTCCAGACATCCAGGCTTCATACAACACCTTAATGTGCTCAATTTCAACCAACAATGAAGCATTTGCCCATTTGGGGTATTTTATAGGCAAAGTGTCTTTCCACAAGCTCTAGAAATGTTGGGTTAAGCAAACAAATGAATAAAAATAAATAGGCTGTCCGCAAAGTAATGATCTTTTCTGCAAAATAGCGAGGCATTTAATTTTCGGCTCTACTGGACTATCGGCTGCCAAAATATGCCTTGGTCCCCTGTTGTTTTTCGCGAAAAACAGTTTTGTCCCCCTGTTCATTATGGTTATTGGAACACTGATCTTCTTAAAAACAACAAGGGAACTAAGCTGCTTTTCGGAAAAAACAACAGGGAGGACCAAGGCATATTTTGGCACCCGATAATCCAGTAGCGCCTAATTTTTTTAGCAAATAAAATTATTAAAATAGGATGACCGATCAGATTTTGCTCAATTTTTAATGATACTATACTTATTTTTTAAAGATGTAATACCTTGTTGACAGACTAGCGCAAAATACCTCAATAAAAAGAGTGTCAGCCACGAGATGAATGTTCCTTAACTCAATTGGCTGTCCACAAATCTGTGTAAGATGGTCAAAGACCCACTAAAGTTACACATAAATAACACTTTTAAACACAAAATGATTTTTTTCAATACAAAAATTTAACTTACACCCTTTTCTTCAATCAGCTTTTTGTATTCAAGTGTATATGGCCACAGCTTCACCAATTGTTCTCGCCTGGAGCAGTAGTTGTCTGGTACACATACCTGCACAAATATTTTATTTAGATGTAAAGATATTAAAATGCTTGAGCTGCACTAAAAAAACAGCCTAGATAACTTGCATAGTCTGTGCTGGTAGCCACAGTGTGTACAGGGATATAGCTAGCTGGCCATTGATGCCGTGAATGATGCCGTGAATCAGACCCACTTGTCTCCCCAAAAAATCCAATTAGATTGGCCATAGAGCTGGCTAATGTGCGGTTGAAATCCGTGCTTCTCATGTAAATCTGTAAATAGACTTTTCAAAGAGGACACTGAAGCTTTTTAGGATCATTAATTTTGCTCTTCAAAAAAAAATCAGGACTACAGTGTTTTTCGATCCAATCAATAGAACCCTGCAATTTTATAAGTGCATTTTTAATGTAAACAAATTATCTATTTTTTTAAATGTATTTTTATGTATTTTTTTTCTTTTTTCAATGTAATCAAACCTCATGTTGGTTGAAGTTTTCACTGACAAACTTAAAAAAATTTTGCGCTGAAGAGACTTTTAAAAGCTTAAACCTGAAGTTGTTGAATGTATCTTTTTTCGGAGTTTCTTGCCTAAGGTCACATGCTGTGCTATGCCTAGCTAAAACGACTTAAAAAGAAGTTAAAAACTTAGCAGGACCTACTGTTGAGAGTTGACCCCAGCCTTGAGGCCAAACATCTTCTTGATTGACATCACTTTTCCAAGTGGTTGTGGGAGAGCGGTCTCCATGGCGCCAAGCCTGACAAATTAGTCATTTATACCACGCTTTAATACAGCGCGCATACACGTTTTCTAACCCTTAAAATTGCTAAAACATCGAAAATACATATTTTTGTGTGCTTTTGGGAGGTCACCGAATAAGGGAGGCCGGCCAAAATATCTACAAAAAGTCCAAATTATATCTTTAAAGTGGATTAAAAAAATTTTTTATAGGAAACAAAATAGTAGTTTTTTTTGAGAAAGTAATTATTTTCTTACAGCATGAACAAAGACGAGTTGATCTTTGGAATCTGACTCAACCACCAGAGAATCAACATAGATTCGATGATTGAACAATAGCAAAACTATAGAATACAGACTCAAAAGGCGGTATTTTGCTAAATGAAGAGCAAACATAAAAGATTTAGTGTTTTAGTTATTTTTAAAGTTTCTTAATTATTAATAAAAGTATCAAAGAAATTGATTGCTAACAAAATTTAATGCAGGCCAAACTATGAGCAATCAATTGCTAAATGTCTCATAAAACTTATGCAGTCATGTAAAATTAATGCCGCAAACAATTGTATGAATTATTTAAAACCTTTTTTGTGAAAATGACCGATCATTTTTATCAAAAGTCATGTGACCGATCATTTCAAGACCTTTTTTCACTTATTTTGTTATTCTTACACTTATAAGGTTTTACAGATACTTGTGTCGTTTTTTTTTAATTTTTATTATTATTCCGCTAATTTTGTCGAAATTTAAAAAACCACATAAGTTTTCGGATGAACTGAAAGCAGTCTTTCACTCATAAAGACAAAAAAACTTACTTTTAAAAAAGAAAACGATCAGACTTCATTCATTGGTTCTTAAATCTCAATTTTTATATAAAATTTCGTGAAATTGATTATTATTGTCCCGTTTACATGCCAGTTTTCAGCGTTGTAATCATCTTTAAAGAGTTTGCAATTGATTATAAATCGTCACTTGCTTTGTTGTATCGCTTGTTTAAATCTGTTATTGTCTTAGCATGACTATGATTCGTTGACAAGGCTATTGTTGTTCCTGCTGGTAGGAATCATTATTGTTGTGCCCGCAAAAAAAGCTCTCGTTTATTCCGTTCTCTCGCTTTTCTTTCGCCACTCTTTCGCCACGACACTACGTTGGCGCAGTCGCTATGGACCTAATAATGGAAGCCCAATCAGATGCTACAATAGCTCAGATGATGGCTCTTCTTCAGCAAAATCGTGGTGATGTTAAAGACAATGTTCAGCCTGCTCTATATGCTTCTTCTATCTTAACGTTGCCTCAATTGCCAGGCATCGAAGTATTCAGAGCTGATAACACTGATCCATGCATATTCAACAATTGGATGCAGCGTTTCAAGTTCTTGCTGAAATTGCACAGCTGCGAACATGTTGAACGCGACCAAAGTGAAGCTTTTGAAAATGAAACTCTCTAAAGCCTTTGCTGAGTGCTACAATAGTTGCCGCTAAAAGAAGTGACCGAATTTAATCTGTAAGAAAGGTTAGTGAGCTACTGAAAATTTTTGCTCATGGGCTCCATTCTGCTGGCTGGAATCCTAGGCATGCCCAGGGGGGATGCTAGCCGGGCCTGTTCTCAAGTCAAAGCTTCGTGGTGGTCAAATCTGGATATCCTTATCTGTTTGGCCTATCTACGGGTTTCTTTCAAAGCCCGTGGATTCTCTGTTGCCTGCTAAAAGTGCTAATGATTTTGAAGCTACCTCAAACGCTGTGAAAATATGCTAAATTTCCAAATTCGCTAATCCTGCTACCAAGGACGTGGCCGTGACTGAAGCTCTAAGTCAGTCAAAATAAGGCCAAACTCAATTTCAAAAAGCCATATTTCACACATATTGTTGTAATGTTGAATTAGAATAAACACAGTTGATTCTTAAATCTTATTTCAACATATCAATTTAATATTGTTTTTAACTTCCTAAAAACGAAATAGCAGGACGATTTTAGAAAAGTAGCTAAATTTTTTTAATTAAAAGTTTTCAGTTAACCAATTCATTTGCCGAAAAGAGACCCAATTTTGTTAACCGACCAGATCAGCTATCGGTCAGCCAACTACCTTACTCAAAACATCTCGTTAAACTCTGTGTCATGAAAAATTTCAAAACTATCGGAATAATTTGAAAATCACTTGAAAAGATGTTGTTTGCACGAGCAGTAGCAGATAAATTGATTGCAGTGCTTTATTTAAAAAATATTTTAGTTTATTACTCATGAAAACTTTTTCTGAGAATTTATTTAAGCTGCAGTAGGCACTGGAGCGGTAGGTAGACTAACATTTGGGGCACAGAACCTCCACTGGCAACTAGTTCAGCAAGGGCTTTTTGGAGTGCGTGGACTAGCTCAGACAAACCTAAAGCTGTAATTGTTACTATGGATCAACTGATTACAACAGATTCAAACCATTAGCTGGAGAAGCTGATGGAGCTGACACATTAGGTGCAACTGATGAGGCTCCGGCTGCTGCAATGGCCTTTTCGATTTCAGCAATCAAGTTTTGGATCAGTGTGACTAGGTCGAAAGAAGGGGACACTGAAGGCACAGATGGAACAGACACATTGGGGCAAGGAAGGCACGGATGGCACATTGGGCAAGGAAGGCACAGATGGCACATTGGGCAATCCACCAGCTGCTGTAGCTGGAGGTTGCTGGTGTTGCTGGAGTGGCTGGAGTGACTGGTATAGCTGGCAAAGCTGAGCACACAGCAACCAAGACAAGGCAGAGACGACTACTTTGCAGAACATTATTGTTAGTGGTAGTGAAGTCAAGGACTTGAGAGTGATTTTAGAGAGGACCGTGGGTGTTTTTATAGCGATAGGTTTGATGATGTTGATCTCTTGTTTGTGAAACAATAATAGATTTTTGGAGTTTGAGATCGTATATTCAAAAAAATTAGTGGTCTTTTTGAAACGAACAGAAATTAATCCGTGGACTAGTCAATTATGCGGAAATATAGACCTAGTCTACAGTGTTGTGGTGCACGACATGTGAACTGTGTATGAAATGCTTTGTCTGGGATGTGTTGTTCGGTGGATTGCAAATTTATTTTTCGAATTTTAATAACTAGACCTCCACTGGCAACTAGTTCAGCTAGGGCTTTTTGGAGTGCGTGGACTAGCTCAGCCAAACCTAAAGCTGTAATTGTTACTATGGATCAACTGATTACAACAGATTCAAACCATTAGCTGGAGAAGCTGATGGAGCTGACATCCAGCTGCAAGTTAGTTTTTTTCCTGACCTAGCGATGCGATCTAGCGACACTATATCGAGGTTTAACTATACAGTCGACTGTGGAGTTAACTGTAGAGTTAACTGCATAGGCTGCATATATTAACTGATGTTAACTGTGCAGTTAACTTACTTATTTTTGGTAAGTTATACGGGCTGTGTTAAGTTGCCGATACTCATAACCCTAGTGAAAACGCATATAAACGAGATGTAAAACGGGTTTGGGCCACAAGGAGATTCTGTACTCCTGTTTTTATTTCTTTCCATTTTTCGGCAAACTTTCTGCGTTTTTTCTGTCCGGAAAGTTAGCGGAAAGCTTTCCGTTCAGCAACCCTAGTTTGAATGTACAATAGTAACTGCGAAATACGCTTTGCCCTGCAACGAAATGCTTGAAGAATAAACAACAACTGTAGTTTTTATTATTTGAATGGCCCTTTGAATGCTTTATCAAATCTAAAGTTCCAGTTATCTTATATTTTTTTAATCTCTTTAAAAAATAACGCTTTCATTTGCAAATTAAATTGCCGATTAAAAAAAGCTTAGCTACTATTATTATTAGTCAGTAGCATAGATACCTGAGCATAATGATCCAAACCAATGGGCAGTCGAAGC
Organism: Ditylenchus weischeri; assembly: GCA_029231635.1. Taxonomy (NCBI): domain Eukaryota; kingdom Metazoa; phylum Nematoda; class Chromadorea; order Rhabditida; family Anguinidae; genus Ditylenchus; species Ditylenchus weischeri. Next base: position 41,914 of record JAMRYI010001126.1, read on the forward strand.
CAAGGGAGAGACAGCCGGCTGAGTGAGTTGCTCTTTGAACTTTCTTGTATTTTTAAAGATGTATTGTAATTTCAGCCGAGTGGACTTCATCTGCAAAGCCAGATACTCCAACACTCTACCAGACCTACCATTTGAGCCAAAATTTCTGCAATGCCCTTTTGTTTCGCTCAACCGGTTAGCCTTTAGAATGTTATAAATAAAAATAGGGTTGGTTTTTGGTTAAAATGTGTGACTTTTATAAATATTAAAATTTCCTGCGATGCGATTTCGATGTTCAAGTGAAACACATCGTCAAGGCATTGAAAAATCCATCAAAATTGTGTTTTTTTTAAATTGCCGAAAAAATTACTCTAGAATAGCTCAAAAGACGTATTAATTAGTTTTCTAAAATCAAAACCCAAATTGATAATCAATATTAAAAGGGAAGGTGAATCCACTTGTGACTCTTTGTAACCTAACTTTGCTTGAAAATTAGCTTTTTAAGGAAAAGATTTTGGAAAAATATCTTCTTAAATATGATTTCGTTGAGATGAGGTCGAAATCATTAGAAAAAGCTGAGACATGGCTGTTTTGCACACCAAGCTTGCACCACTCAGCTCTTTTAAAGTATATTTCAGCTATATATCAGCTCTAAAAATTGTCGATTATTGCAAAAGTTAAGTCATTGAGTGTCACGAGTTTGTATTTGTCTGATTAGAAAAGTCATTTTAAAAAGCTTATACTTTTTTTATGGTTGTTACACTTTTCGACCCTGAAATGGCACTTTTCCTGCCGGAAATTTGAAAAGCTTTTGTTTTCGGGAGTTTTTATTACTTTCATTTTGTTTTGACCAGCGTGGCCCAGGATCTCAACACTCAGAAGCTATCAACTGACTGAATGAGATTTTCAAAGTTGGAGAAAAGGTCTCAACAGAACAAATTTTCCATTTGGTCCCTTTACCTTTTCTTTAACTTTGAGCTCTGATTGATCTTGGGTGATAGCTCTAACTTCAGCTCCTGTTCTCACTGATCAAAAACAACATATTTGTGTTCGAAACCTATTTTGAGATTAAGAGGCTTTAGTTCCTGTAAATTTATATTTATTTAGACCTATTGTTTAGCAATGCTGTAGTGTAAATGTAATTTTGAGCTAAATAACTTTACCTCTCATATAGATTCGTGAAGTATCGACCTACCACTCTAGAGAAGAACTACAAATACGAGCTGTTGACTGAGTCAGATCTGAATGTGAAGATTGACTTGATCGACCCAATGACTTACTTCAATCCCTACGACAAAACTCCGGTAATATATTTCTACAAATTCAGTTCAAGTTTTGAATTGATCTAGTTTAGATACACCCTAAAGACGAAAAGTTGCTAGAAGACGAGTCTTCCACACAGCAAAACACTAAAGATCTCTGCAACACAGCCGAATTGTGCCTTGGATGAGGAAGACGGAGTACATCGTAGGTTTTCAATCACTTTAAAAGGGAACAATATTTGGGGAACATATTTGGTTTGCAAAATTCTTGGAGAAAAGGTGGCAAATTCCTTATAGCCCAGCTGTTAAATTTTTGACGAGACAAATTTTTAACAATGGTTGCACCTTTCTTGTAATTTCTGAACACATTTAAATACCGTATTTCCTCTATTAACTCCCCTCCCCAAAGTGGGACTTTTTAAATTTATGGCACTGCCTATCAACCCATTTTTTAAATTGACTCTTGAGCAAGTAACATACCAAAATGTAGCTGGGAATCTGGGCTACATTTTGATAT